>JAJONR010003696.1:0-58293 GCA_029582245.1 Solanum etuberosum
GGTTTCTTAGGGTTTAGGGTTTCCTAGGGTTTAGGCTTTCTTTGGATTAAGGGTTTAGGATTTAGAACCTAAGGTTTAGGTTTTAGGGTTTAGTGTTTCGGGTTTCTTAGGGTTTAGCATTTAAGGTTTCTTGGGTTTTTTTTGGGTCTTTTAGGATTTAGGGTTTAGGGTTTAGGATTTTTTGAGGGTTTTTTTAAGGGTTTAGGGTTTCTTAGAGTTTAGGGCTGAGGTTTTTTTAGGGTTTAGGATTTATTAGGATTTAGTGTTTAGGGCTTTAGGTGTAGGATGTTTTAAGGTTTAGGGTTTATGGTCTAGGGTTTCTTAGGGTTTAGGGTTTGGGGTTTAGGGCTGAGGTTTTTTTTATCATTTTTTGGGTTTAGGGCATAGGTTTTTTAGGGTTTTTAGTCTTAGGTTTCTTAGGGTTTAGGGTTTCTTAGGGTTTAGGGTTTCCTAGGGTTTAGGCTTTCTTTGGATTAAGGGTTTAGGATTTAGAACCTAAGGTTTAGGTTTTAGGGTTTAGTGTTTAGGGTTTCTTAGGGTTTAGGGTTTAGCATTTAAGGTTTCTTGGGTGTTTTTTTGGGTCTTTTAGGGTGTAGGGTTTAGGATTTTTTGAGGGTTTTTTGAGGGTTTTTTAAGGGTTTAGGGTGTTTTTTCGGGTTTGTTAGGTTTAGCATTTTTTAGGTTTTGAGTTTTTAAAGGTTTTTTGGCGGTTTTTTGGGTTTAGGGTATTTTAGGGTTTAAGATTTTGGGTTTCTTAGAGTTTCTTAATGTTTGGGTTTAGGGCTTATGGTTTTTTAAGGGTTTCTTAGGGTTTAGGTTTTAGGGTTTAGAGTTTAGGGTTTAGGAATTCTTAGGTTTAGGATTTTTAAGGTTGTTTTTTTAGGTTTTTTAGGGTTTAGGGTTTCTTAGTGTTTTTTAGATTTTTTGGTTTTATAGGGTTTAGCGTTTTGTTTTTTAAAAAAAATGATTTTTAGATAAATTAGGGTTTAGAGCTTAGTATTTTTTAGGTTTAAGGTTTTTAAAGGGTTTCAGGGGTTTTAAAGGGTTTTAAGTTTTTTTTATAGGTTTTTAGGGGTTTTAAAGATTTTTTTTAGGGTTTTAAGATTTAGTGTTTTTAAAGGTTTTTGGGGTTTAGGGTTTAGGGTTTAGGGTATTAGGGTTTCTAAGTGTTTAGGGTTTAGGATTATTTAGGGTTTAGGTTTTAGGGCATTAGGGTTTCTTAGAGCTTAGGGTTTATAAGGGTTTAAGGTTTAGAGATTCTTAGGGTTTAAGGTTTAGTATTTCTTAGGGCTTAGGATTTTTAGGGTTTATCGTTTAGTGTTCAAGGTTTCATAGTATTTTTCTTGGATTCTTTAGTGTTTTTTAGGGTTTAGGTTTTTTTTTATGGTTTAGGGTTTAGGATTTCTTAGGATTTAGGGTTTTTTATGGTTTAGGTTTTAAGGTTTCTTAGAATTTAGGGTTTTTTTATGGGTTCTTATGATTTAGGGTTTCTTAGGGTTTTTAGGGTTAAGGGTTTCTAAGGGTTTAGGATTTCTTAGGGGTTTTTAAGGGGTTTTTAGGTTTTATTAGGGTTTAGGATTTTTAGGGTTTAGTGTTTCTTAGGGTTTAGGGTTTAGGGTTAAGGGTTTTTTGGAATAGGGTTTAGGGGATAGGGTTTTTTAGGGTTATTTAATTTTAGGGTTTTATGTTTTTTTAGGGTTTTCCGGATTGAGGTTTTCTTATGGTTTAGGGTTTCGGGCTTAGGATTTTAGGTTTAGGGTTTATAGGGGTTTAGGGATAATTAGGGTTTGTTGTTTTTTTATAGTTTAGGGTTTAGGGTTTCTTAGGTTTGGGGTTTTTAAGGTTTTTTAAGGTGTAGGGTTTTTTAAGGTGTAGGGTTTTTTAACGTTTAGGGTTTCTTAAGGTTTAGTGTTTAAGGTTTCTTTGGGTTAAGGGTTTCTTAGGTTTTAGGGTTTAGGGTTTTAGGGTTCCTTAGGGTATAGGGTTTATGCCTTAAGGTTAAGGTTGAGGGTTTAGGCCCTAACATTTAGGGTTTTTTTAGGGTTTAGGGTTTAGGCCTTAACGTTTAGGGTGTTTTTAGGACTTTCTAGGTTTAGGGCTTTTGAAAGATTTTTTAGGGTTTGTTAGGGTTTTTTAGGTTTAGGGTTTCTTAGGGTTTAGGATTTATTAAGGTTTAGGGCTTTGGATTTTCTTACGGGTTTTTAGGGTTTTCTTAGGGTTATTTAGGTTTAGAATTTTTTAAAGGTTTTTTTTAGGATTTTTAGGGTTTAGGGTTTTATAGGGTTTAGGGTTTCTTAGGGCTTAGGGTTTAGGCCCTAAGGTTTAGGGTTTCTTAAGGTTTAGCATTTAGGGTTTCTTAGCGTTTAGTCTTTAGGGTTTTAGGTTTAGTGTTTTTAGGGTTTAGGGCTTAGGGTTTTTTTTATGGTTTTTAAGGTCTTAGGGCATAAGGTTTTTTTTTTAGGGTTTTTAGTTTTATGCTTTTGAAGATTTTTTTTGGGATTTTACAGTTTTTTAAGGTTTAGGGGTTTTAAGGTTTTTTATAGTGTTTATGGGTCTTTAGAGTTTTGGGTTTCTTAGGATTTAGAGTTTAGGGTTTTTTAGGATTTAGGATTTTAGGTTTAAGGTTTTTTAGGGTTTAGGGCTTAGGTTTTTTTTATTTTTTTTTAGGTTTAGGGTTTTTATGGTTTTGTCGGGTTTAGGATTTCTTAGGGCTTAGGGTTTAGGGTTTAGGTCCTAAGGTTTAGGGTTTAAGGTTTACAGTTTCTTACGATTTAGGGTTTAAGGTTTAAGGTTTCGTATATTTTTTAGGGTTTTTTATGGGTTAGGGTTTCTTAGGGCTTAGGGTTTACGCAATAAGGTTAAGGGCTTAGGCTTTAAAATCTCTTACGGTTTAGGGTTTCTTATATTATTTTAGGGCTTTTAAGGTTTAGGGATTTGAGAGTTTTTAGGGTTTTGGGTTTAGGACTTAGTGTTTTTAAGGTTTACAGTTTTTTAGGTATAGAGTTTTTAAAGTTTTTTAGAATTTGTTTTAGGGTTTTTAGGGATTTTTAGGGTGTAAGGTTACTTAGGGTTTCTTATGGTCTAGGGTTTAGGGTTTCATAGGGTTTAGGGTTTTTTAAATTATTTTTAGGGTAAATTAGGGTGTAGGTCTTAGTGCTTTTTAGGGTTTTTAGGTTAAGGGTTTTTAATGGTTTTAAGAGGTTTTAAAGGGTGGTTTTTTTTTTTGGGATTTTAGGTTTTGAGTTTTAAAAGGTTTTTAAGGTTTCTTTGGGTTTAGGGTTTAGGGTATGAGGGTTTCTTTGGTAAAGGTTTCTTAGGGTTTAGAGTTTAGGGTCTTAGGGTTTCTTAGGGTTTAGGGGTTTAGGTTGAGGGTTTCTTAGGATTTAGGGTTTGGTGTTTCTTAGGGTTTAGGGTTTAGGTTTTTTTAGGGTTTAACATTTAAGGTTTCTTAGTATTTCTTTGGGGTTTGTTATTGTTTTTTAGGGTTTAGGGTTTAGGGTTTAGAGATTCTTAGGGTTTAGGGTTTTAAGTTTAGAGTTTTTTATGGTTTAGGGTTTAATATAATTTCTTAGGTTTAGGGTTTTAAAGGTTTTTTAGGGTTTAAGGTTTCTTGGGTTTTTATGGTTAAGGGTTTCTTAGGGTTTTTAAGGGATTTTGAGGATTTTTATAGGTTTAGGATTTTTTTAGAGTTTAGGATTTCTTAGGGTTTAGAATTTCTTAGGGTTTAAGGTTTAGGGTTTTTTAGGGTTAGGGTTTAGGGCATAGTTTTCTTTAGGGGTTTTTAGGTTTAGGGTTTATTAGGATTTTTTAGGGTTTAGGGTTTTTTTTGGGTTTTTTAGGTTTAGGGTTTTTTACGATTAGGATTTTAAAGGTTTTCTTTAGGGGTTTTAGGGTTTCTTAGGATGTAGGGCATAGTGTTTTAAGTTTAGGATTTTTTTTTTTAGTTTTTAGGGGTTTTAAGGGGTTTTTTATGTTTAGGGTTTTTAGGATTTAGGGTTTATGGCTTAAGTTTTTCTAGGGTATTTTTAGTTTAGAGTTTTTTAAGGGTTTTTTAGGTTTAGGGTTTTTGAAAGTTTTTTTAGTATTTTTTTAATGGCTTTTTACGGTTTAGGGGTTCTAAGGGCTTAGGGTTTCTTAGGATTTTAGATTTAGGGTTTAGGGCATTGGGTTTTTTTAGGGTTTTAAAGGTTTTTTTTTGGGTTTTTAAAGGATTTTTAGGGGTGAGGGTTTGTTAGTGTTCAGGGTTTAGGGTTTGTTAGCAATTAAGGTTTAGAATTTTAGGGTTTAGAGTTTTTTAGGGTTTAGGGTTTAGGACTTAGGGTTTTTTTAAGTTTATGTTCTTTTAGGGTTTTTTAGGTTAAGGGTTTTTAAAGGGTGTTTTGGGTTTTTTTAAGGATTTTCTAGGAAAACTTTTTTAGGGTTTTTTTGGTTTTCGATTTTAAAGGTTTTTTAGAGTTTAGGTTTTGTCTGTCTTAGGGTTTAGGGTTTCTTATGGTTCAGGGTTTAAGGTTTTGGGTTTCTTAGGGTTTTTAGGGCTTAGGGTTAGTTAGGGTTTAAGCTTTAAGGTTTAGGATTTCTTAGGGTTAAGGTATTCTTGAGGTTTTTTTAAGGTGTCTTAGGCTTTATGGTTTAGGGTTTCTTTGGGTTTAAGGTTTAAGGTTAAGTGTTTCTTAGGGCTTAGGACCCGTTTGGTAGGAGGTATTAATCAAAATAGTCTATGGATTAAAATTTAGTCCAATAAAAACATTGTTTGGTTACTTTATTTAACCTAATCCATGGATTAGTTATACCTCATACAAGGTCTTATTTTATCCCTAGAAAAGGGAGGGATAACTAATCCAAGGTTTAACAATCCTTGGATAAGACCCCTAAATGACTAAACTATCCCCAAATCTTTTTTCCTAATTTTTATCTTTTGTAATTCACTACATCTGATAGTGAGGGCCAATCAGGGGACAGTTCCCCAGCCTCCGTATCTGAACCGGAGGATGATCAGCTCCTACAAGCTAAGAGAGCGGAGCTATGCTCCAAGGCCACACATGATCCGTCTAGGATCTCGGTACCTCCTACGCCTCCTCCAGCTCTAGAGCAGATGGTGATACAGGCTCCACCTGTTCAAGGTACTCATCCACGGTCACTCAACAAATTAAAGGAGGAGGGTTTGAGGACTATATTGGAAGAAAAGCGGTTATCTACCGATGGTGTGGTGGAAAGACACCCTGAGGTATGGAACACATTGAAGTTCCACAAATTTGAGATTTTAACAAAACCCCGAGGCCCATACATTCCTACTTGGGTCTGGGAATTCTTTGCGACATACAGAGAGTTGGTACCAAAGGGAAAGAAGAAGGCAAGTGCCTTAAAGCCAGTGGACTTTATGGTTGTTCGAGGGAAGAAGGTAAAGTGCAGCAGCTCGGACATAAATGTTGTACTTGGGTGCTCACGGGATTTCATGCATGACAATCCCGATTTGATTAAGAAGAAGACGTTTGAGGATCTAAAGGGTTGGTTGGCACCCCTCCTTTCTGATGTTACTCCGAGGTGGATTGAGGCAAGTGCACTGATCGAGAAGAAGGACCTGAATGTAGCCACTCGGTATTGGTTCAGGTTTATTTGCAGCACCATCATGCCCTCACAGAATAAGTCCATCCTCCACCATCCGAAGGCTTCCTGTCTAGGGTCGATTATGGACCGTCAAAGGTTGAACTTGGGGCTGTTGATTGAGCAAGAGATGGACATGAGGGCCAAGCAGAGACAGACCTTGCTTCCTTTCCCCGTGTTGATTACTGAGCTATGTCGGCGGGCTCGTGTTCCTATGGTTGAGACGACGGATATGGAGGTGACCCCCACCTCTTCTACTGACATCCGACGTGTTGAGGCCGAGTATATGTGGGATGAGGTTGATATGAGAAAGGCTGCACCGGCAGATACATCCCCGGTTGTTGATGTTGATATGTTGCCGACTGAGGCAATCATGCCCCATCGCGCTAGTGAGCGTACAGGTACCTCTGGCCCTTCTACTTATGATATTCCTAGTTCTTCTGTGGCACCTCCTCCCATGACTTCTGCTGCTGCCTCCCGTCTTCCTATCACCCAGGCCATGTTGTACTAGATGGGACATCTGGCCCAATCTGCTTATGTGTGTGCCTCCCGGATAGAGGCCGATGTGGTTGGGATGATAAAGAGGGCTATTGCTGCTGCCTTAGCTCCTATTAGGGCTGAGATGAGAAAGCACCGAGATTTGATTGAGGGCCACAAGTTGGCATTGGATGCCCTTACGGTGAGGGTTGAGGCTTGTGAGCAGAGTCAGGGTGCTACGGATGCTGTGACGGCCTTGAAGACAAATGTTATTGGGTTGAGGAAATAGGTGTACGAGCTGAAGTCCACTGAGTTATTGATGTTGTTTGGTACAGTGGAGATCCCTGAGGTCCTGAGCACTGATATTCCAGCCAGTTCTGAGGTTCCTCCGGCTACTACGACCATAGATGTTGCTAGGGCTGATGATGTAAGTGCTCAGTCTGAGGCGGAGACAGATGAGGAGAAGCTGGGTGTTAGAGATGAGGCTGTGTATGATGATTTGGCTGATATGGAGGGAGCCATGGTGGAAACAGTTGTGCAGCCATCGCTCAGTGACACGTCTATGGTGGGCTCCAGTGGAGCCAAGGATGCTGTGGAGCCGTGCACTGATGCCCAGATAAAGGGAGTTGCCGACATGCAGACTTCACCCCAAGCTTAGCCTGGCAGGATGACTCTTTTGCCTCCCTTTCTGTTATTTTTAAACTATGTTATTGTTTCTTTGCATTTGAGGACAACTGCTATTTTTGTTGGCGGGATGAAGTATTTCCATACCTACCTCTATTGGGCTGTTTATGTGGATATTGTATTTTGGTTTTGTGAATGTTGGATTTGATTTTATGTTTTTATATATATATATCTGAGTTTTTGATCCATTGTAGTCCATTGTTTTGGATTGCAAATGGTTCTGAACCAATTTTAATATTTTTGCCACCTGTTGATGTGTCTGAATGTGGTTGTTCTCTTGCAATTTCAAGTGTCGATTATGGTCAATACCAATGAATTTAATAGTGTTCTTATGTTAACGACATGTATGTGCAAATCCGATGAGGTGAATTGAGTTGCATAAGTCATATGTGAACTCGTAGCATCTCATTGTGACTATGCGATTTGTTGAGTGGGACTCTTATGATGATCGTTGCACGCTTTGCGAAAATGGTTAAGTCATGTTTAATGATTGTGTTGAATGTCGTGTGTGGTGAGGTTGACTTGAAATGCATGCTTGATGATACCTAGAACTTGCTCCGTTGGTCCAATTTGCTAATATGAGTGAATGATAGAGATGAGCTTAGGCAATTTGTGAAGAGTGAGCTAATTTTGCCATTATGCCTATTTTGACCACCTTGTGAGAGTGTGAACTTAGCTTGGCACCACATGAGCCTATCCTTTTCTTTGGAAGAACCTTGAACACAAACGACCCCTTGTCTTTCCCACCTATAATCTTCATGAGGTGTTGGTTGTTATAAATAGCCAACTTAGGCCAAAAGCCTAAGTTGGGGGTGTGGTGAAAAAGGAGGTAAATCAAGAAGTTTGAGAAATTCTCCCCTTTAAAAGATCTTGTTGAAAAAGATGGAACCCCTCCAAATAAAAAAAATAGAAGAAGAAAGAGAAATGAAAAAGATTGAAAAATAGAATTATTATTGAAATAAAGTGTGTGAAATGAGCAAAAGAAATGGAGTATCCAATAAGTTGTGCTTAAAAGAATAGGGTGTGGATTTTGAGAATCAAAAAGTGTGGTAGAGAATGACATGCAGGCCATGCTTCATGAAGGAAGAAGTCACTAAGTCTAAATGATCATACCATTACCCTTAGACCCGTTACAAGCCTTGAAAGACCTCTGTGATCTTGAATGAGCGTATTATCATGTTGATTGGAAAATACGGGCAAGCTTATGGGGAAGGATCATGCATGTGTTTGTTTTTGAGAGGGTGAGATTGTTTCTGATTTCGAATTTTGAAAGTTTATGAGCTTTGTGTAAGCATGGAATCATTTTTGGTGTGAGGACATTCAAATGTTGTTGTTGAGCTTGAACTTGTATTTGAAGCAATCATTGTGAGTCCATTTGATGATGGTTTGTCACAATTTGAAACTTAGAGTTTACAATTGAACATTGCATGTGTAGTTTGAACCTCTTGTGTGCATGTATGTTAAGTATTAAGTAGCACTATATTTATACATCCTTGTTGAACTGATTGATCTTGAGTTATACTTGAGGACAAGCAAAAGTTTAAGTTGGGGGTGTTGATGATTGTAAGATTTTGACTCATTTAGGGTTTGGTTTTCATAGTTTATTGTCCTCAAATGCCTAATTTATTCTCTAAACTGATGTTAAAGTGTTGATTTACAGCAATGAAGGCAAAAGAGCAAGGTAAGGACATTATCGGGAAAAAAAGGGCTAAAAAGATGAAAAAGGCTGAAAGATAACAAAAGTAGAGAATCGCCAGAGCCACTAGGCAACTCGCCGAGTGGCACTTCAGCTCTCCTAAAGTTCCAGACTGTCAGCCCTGGGGAGAAGCCAACTTGGCGATGGATTTGGACCTTCGGCGAACCACCGAACGGATCGGCGACCAAACTTGGATCGCCTAAAGTTACAGAACCTTGAGGATAAAGAGCCAAGGAAAACCGGTGATGGAATGGAGCGATTGGCTTGTCGCCGACCTGGTCGGCGATGCTCGACTTACTTCGCCTAATGGTCCTTACAACCAAAAATTGGGAAACTATAAATTGAATTTTAAAAAAAGTAGTAAAGGATTATAGTCATTCCAGTTCTAATTCTCTTCCGAGTTTAGTGGTTCTCTGAGTATTTTTCCATTGTTGAACCTTGTTGAAGGATTTTCGTGTAGATTTGGAGTTGGGTTTTTGATTTTGAGCATATTGAATCATTGTAAAGACTTGGATTGCAATACCCAGATTATGGAGAACGTAATTGGTTTTTATTTCTTCCTTTTTATGATGTGTGGTAAAACCCCAGTTCTTGGGATGTGATTATTTGTCTAATTAGCTTATGGGTATTGTTGTTTAATGATTTAATTGATGTTTTCAATTGGGTTTAATTGATAGCTGAATGTTAATTTATGAATTGTACTTGCAAATGCAATTTTTAATTAGTGTTTTGGGCTTTCTTGAGAGAGAGGTTCTAAAACCAAGGTTATTGATTGATGATTATAGTGTGTGGGTTGTTGTGGGTTCAGCTCGAGAGAGTGAATCTTAACTCATTTCTACCTATCTAGCACGAGAGAGTAGATAAATTAAGGTTTTTGGCTGTGTATAGTGTAAAGCTTGTCGAGGTTCGAGAGAACTCGCTTGAATCGTAATAGTTGTTCGAGTGAAAATATTGCATATACAGTCTAGCCTACCCACTAATATTCAGCAGTTCATTAATAAACTTCAATTACCCATATAGTGAAATTAGCCTATAATCTATCACATCCCCGAGAATCCTCTTTTTACTCATCTATTCCCATGTTTTCTTGATTACCATAGTTGTTAATTGACACTTTCAAACCCCCCATCTGACATTCGTTGTCAAAAATTTAACTTAGTTTGTTTGATTTCAACAATGTCTACTTCTATAACCGATTATAATCTCAACTTTTACTTCTTAATTGAATTCACTACTGTACCACTCCCTGTGGGTTCGACCCCAACTCTTCGTTGGGTTTTATACTAGATAACGATCGCTTACACCTAGTATTGGATGAGGTGTAGTTTGAGCTTTCATCAACGGATTGTAGCCAGAATTCACATTTGTTGAACTTAGCGAATAACTGACGATCTTTGAGAGTCTGCAGGACAACCCTCAGATGATTCGCATGCTCTTCCTCATTCCGAGACTAAATGAGGATATCATCAATAAAGACGATGACAAACAAGTCCAAATACTGGTTGAACACCCTGTTCATTAAATCCATGAAAGCTACAGGAGCATTTGTTAGTCCAAAAGACATAACTACAAATTCATAATGACCATACCGAATTCTGAAAGCTGTCTTCGGAATGTCTCTATCTCTGACTCTGAGCTGATGATAGCCGGATCTGAAGTCTATATTAGAAAAGCAACTAGCACCCTGAAGTTGGTCGAACAAGTCATCAATCCTAGGGATGGGATACTTATTCTTGATTGTGACTTTGTTGAACTGTCGATAGTTAATGCACATCCTGAGAGAACCATATTTCTTTTTCACAAACAACACTGGAGCACCCCAAGGAGAGATACTGGGTCTGATGAAGCCCTTCTGTAGAAGGTCTTTCAACTGCTCTTTCAATTCCTTAAGCTTGGTTGGAGCCATTTTGTAAGGAGGACTCGAAATTGGCTTGGTATCTTGGAGGAGATCTATTCCGAAGTCGATTTCCCTTTCGGGAGGAACTCCGGGAAGTTCTTCTGGAAACACTTCTAGAAACTCATTTACTACTGGGATTGACTCCAGAGTTGGGGTTTCGGACTTTGAATCCTTAACCCGAACAAGATGATAGATATAACCCGTGGAAATAAATTTTATGTCCTTAAGGTGAGAGATAAATCTGCCTATAGGCGTTGAGCTACTACCCTTCCACTCTAAGACTGGCTTGATTGGAATTGAAACCAAACAATTCTAGTTCTACAATCGACTGAGGCATAACATGAATGTAACCAATCCATGCCTAGAATGATATCGAAATCTACCATTTCTAACTCTACAAGGTCTGCTGACGTGACTTTCTGAGAAACTGTGACAAGGCAATTTCTGTATACCCATCTAGCTATAACTGGGTCTCCAACTGGAGTAGAGACTGATAAGGGTTCTGAGAGAGTTTCTGGACTGACACCCAAATTTACTGCAATATAGGGAGTTACAAAAGACAGTGTAGCCCTTGGATCTAACAATGCATAAACATCTAAATGAAACACTCGTAACGTACCAGTGACCATACCAGGAGAATCTTCCTGGTCCTGGCGAGCATGGAGAGCATACAACCTGTTCAGGCGCTGACCGCCACCTGTACCAGACGAAGCACCCTGCTGAGTTGGGAAACCTGCTGGTGCTGCTGGAGCTGTAGAATGAGCCCTATTATTGTTCCCTCCTTGCCCCTGCTTGTCAGAAGGGAAATCTTTCAACCTATGGCCAGACTAACCTCAACTAAATCACCCTTCCTTGCCTGCAAGACACTCGCCCGAATGGGTCTTACCACACTTTGGATAAGTTGAGAAAGTCTTGATACCTGAAGCACTCCCCTGAGACTTAGAGCCTGATGCCCTACCTTTCTGATTCTGTCAAAACCTGGGGATGTAGTACTAGCTGATGAAGGTGCTAGGGCTGTAGACCTCTGCTGCAACTGTGATCTATTCCCACCATCCAACTTTTGCTGTGAGAACTCATAATTTACTGTTCTAGCCTTTTTGTTATCCTTAGCCAATTCCCTAAGCTTATCTCCCTCGATCTGCTGAGCATGAGTCATTAGTCTAGAGATATCCATATCCCCAAGAAGTGTAGCATTCCTGCACTCAGTCTTCAAACAAGAACTTACTGATTTGTGCCCTTGAATCGGGAACCATGTGTGGAGCATACCTGGGTAAACTTCAGCCCGTACTCTAGGACCAACATTGACCCCTGCTTCAAGTTCATAAACTCTTGTGCCTTAGGTTCTCTCAGTTCCCTTGGGAAGAATCTATCAAGAAAAGTTCCAGTAAAACAATCCCAAGTCATAGGAGCTGCATCCACACCCCTGTTGTCTTTCATTTGAGTGAACCACATATGAGCCACATCCTTAAGTTGATAGGATGCTAGGTCAACACACTCAGTTCCAGTCACTTCCATTACTCCTAGAATCTTCCTAACCTCATCAATAAAGATTTATGGGTCCCCACCAACCTTCGACCCTAGAAACTCAGGTGGATTCATCCGAACAAAGTCTCAAACTCTAGCTGTAGCTGATACACCATTGGTGCTAGTAGGAACTAGGACCTGCTGATTATTCTGATTGGCCACACTCTAAGCCAATAGCTGGATCACATCCTGAAATTGTACGTTCGTAACCTCATGGTTCGGGACTGGAAGAACAACGTTAGCATTGTGTGCATTAGCATTCCGTGTGTTAGCTCTACGAGGAGGCATGATCTGAAACGCATAACAACGGATTAGAAAGGAGAAGTTGGATCATACCTACGCACGATAAGAATAACAAAGAAATGAAGTTTTTCTTAGAACACTTCGTAGCCTCCCCCCATAGATGTGGCGCGCTTCACACCCATTATAGAGACTCTAAGTAGTGCGACTTTTAGATATCCTAGGACTCTTAAACCTAATGCTTTGATACCAAGTTTGTCACGCCCCGAGGCTACCCCCTTGGTGTAATATGGGACCTAGGATCATGAGTGACCCCAAGCTAACCCTGTGTCTGTCATTAATCAAGCATACTGAGAATAACTGAATAATACATGTACTATGCGGAAGCTAAACAATGGATAACTTAAAGTTGGGAAAAACCCAACTAGTCTGAATATATAAAACATACTAAGAGTTTAGTAATAACTGAAAGATAAACTTAACAACTCAAGCTAATTCTACTACTATGTCTGAAAAACCTCTAATTGAGTTGTGTTGCTGCCCCCCCAGCTAGCTCTAACAAAACTGAAAACTAAATATAAAGACTAAAATGAAAAACATGTCTATTGTCCTCGAAGTATGAGGACTCACTACTACAGCTGCTGAATGCGGACCGAGAATCGATCTATGTGCGATCTGGATGCTGAGTACCTGAACCTACATCATGAAAGGATGTAGCGTAGAGTATGCGTCATTACTTGGAATGTACTGAGCATGTAGGATATAGATACTAAGATGAACAAATATATATAAGCTGAACAGGGCATAACTGAGAATTGATATAAACTAAGCAAGAATGTAAGTACTAAAACATAACTGAAAAGCTAAGCTGAATGCAATGACCAAGTACTAATCATGAACATGACATGCTAAACTGAATACTGAAGTATATACTGAAAACCTGGTCACATGCACTAGGAGTCTGAATGTGGGAGCTACTATTAACCGACATAAACCACGTGAGCTAAACGTGGAGTCTGATGTATACGCCCTATCGGGAGGACCCAATATACCTTGCCAGGGGTATAAAGGCATGACTGGCGTGATTACTAAATCTGATGCCCAACAGAGGGGACTTATACTCCTACGGGGGCACGTAGTTCTGAGACTATAAGGGTACGCTGAACCCTAGTCCAACTCGGTGCTAAGTCTACTCCAAACTGAATATGTATATGATACAAATGCAACTGAAATACTGAATAGCTCAAAATACTGACATGCAATATGAGAATGCAACATTTATATACTGATAGTTTAACATTCGAAATCTGGTGCATGATTATCTATTTAACTGACCTAGCCAGTGTTATTCATGAACTAAGAGAATCTACATAACTAGGGTTCTGAGTTTCATACAAGGAACTAAACAAACTTTCCAAGAAACATGCTATTTCGATTAAGGATACTACAACAGCTAAACCACAGTAAATATCGATCCAAGGTCTTTGAAACCCTAGGTCTAAACAAGATATGGAGAATCAAGGAACTGATTGAATTTTAGGGACCTAGTGGATGAAAGGAATCCACTAGTGAAATCCCACATACCTGGTGACAAAATCTATAGAGAAATCCTTTGATTTCGGGGCTAGAACTTGAAGAAAACCTTTTGCGTGTTCTTGAGAGGGCTGGTTGACTTTCCTCTTCTTTTTGCTCTAATTTCGATGAATTTTTGGCGAATAAAGGTTTTAGGTAGGTTCTGACTAGATTATTAGGATCAAACTAAGTAAAACGATGTAGTTTAAGTATTAAACGACGTAGTTTAAATTCCTAATGCATAGGGGAAAAGGCAAAAACAACCCTGAGTTAAAAGTTGACGAAGGCCATCCACGAGGCCACTGACGGACCGTTGATGGAACAACGGTCCGTCGAGTGATTCGTGGTTGCTGGCCAGTGCTTACTGTTCTTGGTACTCCCATCTACGGTCCACTTCACGGACCGTGTGAAGGACCACAGATCCTGAAGGCCGCCGTGGTTCTTCACTTGGGCTAGGGGGTCTGCTGGTTTGACATGACGGGCCAATCCATGGCTCGTCAGTGGGACCATGGTCCGTGGTGGGCACCATGGTCTACCACACTGGCTGGGTGTGAGCCACGAGCAGGTCGACGGGTCGTGGTCCATTTCACGGTCCGTGTACCCCTCCGTGGTTCACCCAATTTTCTGTTGTTCAGGTCTATTAGGTTTCTGAGGTGTTACAACTCTATATAAGTTACCAATAAAATTAATAGGCCTATAATTATTAACCTCCTCTGCTCCAACATTTTTGGGGACTAATGCAATATAAGAAGCATTGGAACTTCTTTCAAAAAACTCATGGAAGTGAAAAAAATTATGGCTCTTATTAAATCTTCCACAACATTTATTGTAGAATCCCATATTAAATCCATTTGGTGCAAGAACTTTGTCCCCATTAGATTCCCTTATCACCCACACAATCTCTTCTCCATCAAATAGTCTTTGCATCAACATATCTTATGTAAGAACTGAATAAGTGTTGGTAAACGTATATTATTAATAAAGTCAAAAGCTGTTAAATATTGTTACAGAGGAAAGAATCCTAAACAATCTGAACTAAGGTAATCAAAATAAAGAATGATTGTTGAAATAACTAATAAAACATCCTAAATAAATAGGGGCTATACAATTAATACGACTAAACTGAAAACTAATAACTGCAATAGCTAATAACCAATGTAACTCATGATGTTCCAATACAACCCCTCAAGTTAGGCGATGAGTCATTAAGCCTCACTTGAACAGATTCTTCTGAAATGTAGGTTTAGGTAGTGCATTGGTGAGAGTGTCAGCTGTTTGATCAACATCATATACATGAAACACACGAAGCCTTTTGATGTCGACATAGTGATGATGATGGGTGGTAAATTTTAACTCATTTGAGGCATTTTAGTTCAACAATTGGTGTCCTCAATGCCTATTTATGTCCTATTCTGATGATATTTTAATATTTTGCAGTTATGAAGACTAAAGGACAAGGCAAGGATGAATACATAAAAGAGAGGCCAAAAACAGTGAAAGGAGTACGAACTCCCAACTGGTATTCGCATAACCAAAAGGGTGGATCACCCAATAGGTCGAACCTCACCGAAATTGATAGTGTTCGATGAGAAAATACAAAAGAAAGGTCAGTGAAGAAGGAACGCATCAGTGATGCGCCGAATGTGAAAAGGCGAGCCCAACAATCACCAAAAGTGACACAATATGGAGCTCAAATTAAGGCCAAACAAGAAAAATAGGGTGGCAGTCGGTGAGCCACTGATCGTGAAAGGAAGGCTCCATTGAATTTGTAAACTAGCATGAAGCCTAAAGCTGAGAAAGGGCGAGCTGAAGGATAGAACGAAGATCCGCCAATAGTTCTAGGCAAGCGCGACTAATGTCACCGACTAGGATGCGAAGGGCATTTCGGGTTTATTTTTGGGGAAGTATAAATAGCCAAAAGTAGAGAAAAAATGTATCTTTTTGCTTAATCTAACTTTTTTTATATAAAGAAATAAACCTTTTAGTTTTTCTCTAAGTTTTGGTGTTTTAAAACACTCTTGTAATTGACAATTGAGGGTTGAAATTGAAGTGGGTGTTGAAGATTATTGCTTATCATCAAAACATTTATGGCTAAAATCACCAGGGGTATATTTTATTTCCTTTTTAAGATGCTTGGCTAAAAGCCTAAATCTAGGGGCGTGATAATGGGGTTAGGTGTGTATTTAATTTAGTGGGTGTTGTGCCTTTCTCTAATTTATTGATGTTCATTCATAAATTTCAGTTATTTAGCATGGGGTTATTTTAGGGGTTAAGGTGGCAAACTTAATCCTAACCTAGATCTTCAATTGGTGCTCGAAAGAGATCAATTGAAGTGGTAAATAGCTCAATAGTTCCAATCTAGGGTTGATTTTTATAGTTTGCTCGAAAGAGAAATTGTGGTTCAATTTTAGTTGCAAATCTACTTGAAAGATAGATTTTAGTAAGGTAATGGGTTGAATTGTGATTTACATAAATGAGACCGAAAAGAGATTCTATGATATGATGCTTTGAGATCGAAAGAAGATTTGTGTCATTGAAGATTACACAACTTATCCATGTTTTTTAGCATTATTGAGCAAGCTCTTGAACCCCTACTTGACATCAATATCAATCCCCACACCTCTAAATTGTTTCTTAGTTTTGAAGCACCTAGTTTTAGTTTAATTTGTTATAATTGATACCAAAACCGTTTTAGTAAATTTGGTGGAATCATTCACCCATTTGTTCTAATTACTACAATAAATTCGTTTGCATTCTTAATACCCTAGGTGAATTAATTTCATTATGTCACTCCTTGTGGAATTCGACCCTGACTCTCTTGTTGGGTAATTTTTCTAAATACCACCTACTCTTCTAATTGTTTTTAGAGTAATTTAAGAGTTATGAACAAAGTGAATGTCCACGACAACATTCTTCACAAGACTTCATAACAAGATTATTACCAAGAATATGGATCCAAGATTGTCACAATATATTATTAGTAACTAATGTACCGGAAATCACAACTAATTTAGGAGATTGGTGACCCATAAGGTTTCAGAAAGGGCATTAAACACCACCCTATATTCAGACTCAAAGGAGGAGCATGAGTAATTATTTTGCTTCTTTGAAGACCAACTAATTAGATTATGACCAAGGAACAAGATGTTACCAGATGTAGAAATTTGTTAGTGATCTCCCTACCCTTAGCAGCATCATAGTAAATATAGGAGTATCTTGTGGTCCGAGTGGAATGGTATCACAAAGGTACAAAAGTACGTGTTTAAGAGATTTCCAGTGAAGGTCTGATGGTGCTTGCATGAATTGAGATGGTTTGTTGACCATATAGGATTGTCCAGTCCGGTGAAAGATAGATATTGAAGTCTTCTCAAGACTCAACGATAATGTGTGATGTTAGTCAGGTGAGTTACATCAGATAAGATGAGTAAATCAAAGGCACTCATTAGCGTGTTGACACTCTTGTAGTTGGTCATTAGCTCATTGTTTAAAGTCTCATTGGCATAGTTTGTTTTGGTGAGAATTAAACCACCAGATATGCGTATAACTTGAAAAACAAGAAAGTAATGAAGATTACGTAGATCTTTAATAGACAACTGAGAATTGAGGGAAGTGATTGTAACACCTCAGAAATATGAAAGTTGAAAAGGAAAGAAAACTTGTAGAAATTCTACTGAAGCACTGATATACGAGTCCTATCTACAAACCGTAGGAAGTCCTATCCGTCGTAGGAAGGAATACGTAGACCTTGAGTTGAGTTTTGTAAATTTTAAATTTTTGATGTTTGACCTAAAAGTGAACAAGACGAGGCGTAGGAAGGTTGACGGGTCGTGGGACTTATCCATATGGTTGATTCAAAGAAATTGAGTGAGAGCTTAGTCTACGATAAAATTTTGACGAGTCATGGTTGGTTCTACGGGTCATAGGGTGGTCTCGTAGAACTTATCTTGACTTAGTGAAATTTTAGACTTAAACTTGGGTTCTACAGAAGGGGTCTACAGACCATAGAGTGAACAACGGATCGTAGAAAGGTATCGTGGGAAGTTTGACAAATTTTGGATTTTCGAAGTTGGTTCTAAGGTTGACCAGTACTGGCTGTAGAAAGTTCTACAGATCGTAAGTTGTTACCATAGATCACTCTAGTAGTTAATTCTTAAAGGTATTTAGGTCTTTTCCTTTGCATTTAATACCTATACTATGTTTTTTTACCCTAATTTCAAGACCTATAACTAACTTTCAACTTCTAAATCTACCCAAACACTCTTATTCTCTCGAATCCTTAATTCTCATCCACATTAATCCTCTCCAAAGTCTCTCAAGTATCGAGGAAGATCACCATGGTTTAAGCTGCAAGTCTCTTTTTTTTACCTATTGTTTTTGGGATTTGATCATCAGGGTATCTGCGAATTCAAATAGATTACATTTATCCATTAGGTCCCAAAAAAATTAGTTCTTCTATTTCATCTAAATTGATTAGGTTTTGATCCAATTCTACATGAGTCCTAATTGTCTTGATTAAATTATTTGATTTCAATCATATTATGAATGAATTGATTCAATTACATGCTTTTCAATTGATTTCATATGGACCCATTCATGGGTTTATGAAGAAATCTATGAACTTATGAATAATGATTTATGTACGCTATGCATGATTTATGAAATGAATGTTTTATCAACTAAGATTGCTTTTAAGATAAGCGTCAATTAAATTGTGAAAGGTTTTCTCACATATGCCTTAATTGTGAAAGGTTATCTCACATATTAAGAAATTATAATTGGTAAAACGTTTTCTCACACATATATGGATCATGATTTATGGAGCTACTCTCTGACTTCGTAAGCTTGGATTAGTAACTTAATTATGTTTTTTCATGTATGATGATATGTTTATGAATATGAATTATTCCGTTGGGATTTTCACTTAGCACAAAGAGGATAATGAGATGGAGGCTCACCCATTAGTAGAGGCCAAGTTTCTAGTAGCCATCTCTTTGTCCCTAACTACGTGCCCCCGTAGGACTGTCGTAGAAGGACATAGCTAGTGGATCCACCTAACCTGGAACTTCATGGTCCTTACCTTCTAAAGTAGGACATCTCGTTTTTGTGTGGGAGCAAGACACTAGATTCCATGTTATAGCTCACATGGTCTATGTAGGTTAACTATAAATATCCCATAAAAACAAACTAAGAAACTTTCGATTGTTTTTTGAAGCTTTCATTATGATTTTATGATGCATTTACCATGTTCATGATTTATGATTCTTCTTTAAAGATTTTACTATGCTTTAGCTTGGTCATGCATATCATGTTTTCCTTTCTGTCTCCTTATGATCATGCTTCACGTTTTTATGCATATCCCTCATACTTAGTACATTCCATGTACTAATGCATACTTGTGCCTACATTGTCTCATAATGTAGAGTTCGACACTTCTAGTCCTCCTGCTCGTGGCTAGTTGATTGTTTGATCATTGAAGACTTTGTGAGTCCTCATATTCCGAGGACCATGTCATTTTACTATGTTTTTTTCTTATGTTTTCAATTTTCATACGTTGTACGTTGTGTATGGGTTACGTCCCAACCACTCTTTTGAAGTATTAGATTGTCTTGTCAAGACTATGATTAGACTTCAACTTTCATGTCAAAATCTTTTATGATATGAGACTTTCTACTTTAATTCTCGTATTTTCTATTATATTGTGTTGTTTGTATCTCAAATAGCTTGTGTAGGGCTTTTGGGGGTCTTATATGACATGTCACGTCTAGGGTGTACTTTGGATTGTGACATTGATAACGTGATTGACTCTGAATGTGTTGCTCCCAGTGGAAATAATATCATTGACATAGACAAGAATGAATAAAGTGTCACCTAGACCATTTGTGGCAAGAATTATAATTTTCTATTAACAAAGCCTATGGATGAAAGATAACCTGTAAGGGCATTGTACCACGCCTAACGAGCCCATTTCAATCCACATATTTACCTACACAGACGACATATATGTGTTGGTTGATCTTCACTAGTAAACCCCAGAGGTTGTGCCATGTACACTTCCTCTTCTAGGTTACCCTAAAGGAAGGCATTATTGACATCAAGCTAACCTAGGTTTCAGTTATGATGATGTCCAATAAAAAGGATGAAACAAATTGTGCTTGCCTTGACGACTATGCATAATGTGGCATGAAAACCAATAATCGGCCTATGAGTGAAATCTTTTATAACTAGATGAATTTCGTAACTATCGATGGTCCCATCTCCATTCCTCTTGATCATGAAATCCAATTGCAAGATACAATATTTTTCATCGGGTCAGGAGGAACATGTTGCTATGTGTGTTTTTAATTAAATCATCAAGCTCATGTTTCATTGCGTTACGCCACTCGAGATATTTTTGTTCTTGTTTGACAGTTGTCGGTGTTATAGTTGGGTTCAATTTGTGTAGGTAATAAAAAATTCTCTATTTTATTGATGTTATTTTGGGATCGAGTGACAACAAGGGCAGGAGGAGATGGATAATGAGGTGGTGCAGGAGTGAGCTCTAACATTGGGATAGGATAGGATTATCAGGGAGCCATGGGTGTTGATGGGTTTGTATTCTTTCTTTGATAGAAAAGTAAAGGAGGCAAGATGCTTTGTGTGTTTGTAGGGATAGACACTAGTGAATGTATAGGGTAGAGTGGTGACGGGTTACACTGGTCAGTAGGTGGAGAAGAGGGGTTCTAGGAAGTGGGAATTTTAGAAGATGAGAGAGATAGAACTTTACCCGGATAAAGAGAATTCGCTAGAGGTTAGGCTGTTTCCGCCACTGATGCATTTTTAGAGGAGGATTATGAATTTGAGTTGTCCTAGAACTTGACTGGAGAAGAAGAAGATGTTGATGGGGAATCTATTTAGCATGCTTCTATTTCTAATGGAGGAGGCAGATCTATACTTATGGGAAGTTTAGGTGTGAGGTTTGAAGAATTTAACGTTGTGGTTGTTGCCAATTCTAGGTGAGCCAATTTAATGGCAATGATGGATAACAAAGTTTTAAATGGTAAATTATTCTCAAAAAATTTCACATCTCGAGATAAATACACCTTTGTAGATATTGAGTCAAAACATTGATGACAATGATGAGACAAGGAGAATTTGAGATAGACACACAAGTAAGATTTTTGTTCGTGTTTATTTTGGTGTATGGTTTAGAACATGGATAGCATAAACATACAAAAGTATGTAGGGATCTATAATCATGTTATTTTACAAGTAATCGTTGGAATGGGGATTGATTTTCTAGGTGGAATCTCGATAGACGATTGTTACCATCACCCATGGTGACGTCCATGTTACCGTGATATGGTTGTAGGTTTTGTGGCTTTTCTGGGAGTGTTGAGTGGCTCTAGAGTAAACTATTTAGGGATTGATGGTCGTTGTAAACCCAAAAAACATAGCTGGCTTTTGCTTCAATGTGATTGTGCGATTTTGAGCGACAAACATTGGCAGTGTGGCCAATATTTTTACATAATTGACATCGAGTAATGAAGTTTGGATTTGACTTGGACTGCCATTGTAGTTGAGTGTTAGGCCGTGAATTTCATTGCCATTGTTGGGATTTTTTGTTTGCCTATGATTACTATTTTTATTGGTGTTAGATTTTGGTGGGAGTAGCGACGGTGGCAGTGATAGGACTAGATAATTTGTTAGCACCCTTATGGTAAAAGAAGAGTTCATAGTCTAGTAGCTGTTTGGAAAATTCCTCATAGGAGATAGATGTATCACGTGCACGAAGGGCAGTAGATATCTCACATAACTCAGGACCTAAACCACTAGGTATTTTGAAGATGAGTTCAAGATTTGACACATGAGAACCAGTAGTGTCTAACACATCTAAAAAAGACCGAATAGTGTTAAGATATTCGGTAATGGAGCAAGAGTCATTAGTGACACGGGAAAGTTGATCATACAAACTGAAGATCCGAGTATGAGATCTGTTCGCATAAGTGTTATGCAAAGCATGCCAAGATGATTTAGAAAAGTCAGCGGCAACAATGGTAGAGGCAATGGTGGGTTTGAAAGAATCCATGAGAGCTTTGTGGATGAGTGTTGGGATTTATGCAGTTTTGATGATTGACAAAGAAAGAAGAAACACATCAGTCAACATGGTCCAAAGGTATACTGTCACGAGCAGTTGAATTCGAGAAAGGTTTCAAAATATATAAAGATAAGAGTGCAAAAATAAAGAAATGGATAATGTTAATTTCGTGATAAAACGCAAGGAATCAAACTAGTGATGAATTGAAGAAAAAGAATCAATGAGTTTTATTTGAAGAAAGAGCTTAAGAGGTAAGGAGTTTTACTTGAAGAAGGAGACTTACTTAAAGTAGAACTCTTCAAGTTACTGCTGAATTGAAGAGTTGTAGTACGACTACAATACAAAAGAATCAATGAATGTGATCCGAAGAAAGTGTCTAAAGAAGAAAGGAGTTTGATTGAAGAAGGAGTCTTACTTGAAGTAGAACTGTAAGTCAACAAAGTTCAAGTCAATGAGGAGTTTGAAGTAAATAATAACTCTATGAAGATTTGTGCTTAAATGGAGGTTTAGTCATCCAAAATGCTTGTGCACTTACAGAGCAAAAAGAGCAATTGAAAAATTGACTTCACAAGTGCTACCAGCGAACTGAAGGAACACAGAGAAGGAACACATCGAAGAACCTGGTCCTTTTACAGAATTTATGTGTTAGGAGTTTTTCTTTGTGATTGAGTCTTGATATAATCTTAGTTTAGTGAGTTATAAACTGAATTAGGAGTGTTGTCTTCAGTTTGTGATAGCTCGAAGAGTTGGGAACACATACCTTGGGAGGTTTGTGTTGAAGTTTAAGGAATTAGAGTTAGTTCGAGAGGTTATAAAGTTTGTAATCTATTTTCTGTTGAGGCTCAGAGATTTAGTGAAGTTGGAGTTAAATTCTGTAGGGGTACAGGTATTGGTGTTTTATAACTTTTGAGCTGGGTGTTTTCCATGTAGAATACTATGTTTTTACTTACTGTTCTCACTGCTTTGTTGGAACACGTAAGGCAACCTGTTTCACACTAATGCAAAAAGTTAAAATCAGTAAATTACTAGGTCATGCATATTAACAATGAGTTTATCCTATCAGGACCAAGATAAAGGCTGGATCGGGAGACATGTTTTTTTCGAGGGAAATCATGTGATATGGGCCGGAGTGGTTCCATCGATATTACCATATAGGACTTACCGATACATAAGCATGGGGAGTTGGGCCTTCTAGGTGGTAAAGTTGTGACCACCGCTTTGTTTGATGGGTAATGTGGAAGCATGATTGAACTAAATGATAATGTTAGTGCCTGTTGTGTTGTCAGCATTTAAAACTTCGAGGTTGTTACCGATGTGATGGGTCAGTTTCCAAAATGAGGAGGAAGGGAATTTTTTTTTGGAACATTCTTGTTATAGAATGAAGAGCCATGATACCATAAGAACTGAATAAGTGTTGGAGAACGATATATTATTCATAAAGTAAAAAAGATGTTAAATAGAGTTACCGAGGAAAGACTCAGAAATGAACTGAACTAGGTAAACTATTCGAAGTCAACGAATACTATGTGTAAGTCCCTATTCATACCCCTATACTGCTCCAACAATCTCATTGCAAGATGAATGGTAGTAGTCAAATGCCTCAACATGAATCCAAATTGGTTCTCAGAGATAGCACACCCCTCCTCACCTTAAATTCCACACCCTCTCACAATTTTCATAGTATGGATTAGTATATCGATACCTATGCAGTTATTGGAGTTATGTTATTTGTATTCTTATTTTCCCTCATATAGAATTTATTAAAAGAATAGTTTTATTGGTTTGAAAAAAAAATTGAGAAGGTTAGGACGAAAGCCATAAAAACAAATAGCTAGAGTGCAAATTAAAAAATAAAACATACAATAATGGTATAAAATGCAATAGACTCTAGTATTTGACCATAAATTTTGAATAATATTTTATAAATTTATCTTCAAGTATATGTTTGACCACATATTTCATATCAGATTTTAAAATTCTACCTTCAATATTTTTCCAATTATGGATAATTTTTTAAGAGAAATTTCACTTCCACCCACAAAACTTGTAAAGGATCTTTCAAGCTCATTCTATTCAAACCAAGTTACATATTTAACCAGTCAATAAAAATAATTACATCAGCTAACCAAACGTATAAATAATCTACATTATTTTATATCGACAACATACATTTCAAGTACATCTTATAATAATATACAATAACTATATATATATATATATATATATATATATATATATAGACTATTATTTCGATAGACAACTAAACAACACAATTTCTCTTATTGAAGAAAGTTACGTATTTGACCAATCGACCGGCCCGAATTTCGGCCACCAATGCCCAACTTATGAAAATAAAACCAAATAGTGAAAGATCTACAAAATATATTCTCTCACCTTCAAATTTATCTTGAAACAAATTTCTCACACACAAAAAAACCAAAAGAAGCTCTTAAAAATGGTATGATTCTTCTTCTTCTTCTCTCACTCTCCATATTTTTGAGCATGTGATTGTATAAACATATAAAAATCATTTGTGCATTGAAAACCCTAGAAAATAATTATTCATTTTTTTTATATAGAAAGAAGTTACTAAGGATGCTTATGGAAAAATAAAGATTGCGATCAAAAGAAAGGAGCAGGAAGAATGGGAATGGGATGAAAATGATTTGATGCTAGTGGGGCAATGAATTAAATCAATGATGGCCAACAACAAGTGTGGTGTTTAGCTTCTTCTTGTGGCCACTCTACTCAAGGAACTGCACAAATGATGAAGTGAGCAGCCTGGTTCTTTCAGTTCGTTTTTTAATTCTTTTTATCACCATATGGTGGCGTGATGTTTATATTTAGGATGTTGGGGCCCCATTTATATTGTTCACACTCCGATTGGCAGGAAGGGGTGTTGAGTTTCTCAAATCGGCCTTGATCTTGTTTTTAGTATTAAGTTTGACCAAATATTCCTTTCTTTATGAATCCTTTAAAAATAATTCTGAAAAAGTGGTTTACATTTTTCACCACAGTTGTTGTTGGCCATCATTGGTTTCATTCGTTGTCCCACCGACATCTAATCAATCTCATCCCATTCTTCTTGCTCCACTCTTTTGATTGCAACATTCATTTTTTCATAAGCATCCATAGTAACTTCTTTCTATATAAATCGAAAATAAAAAAAATCATTGTTTTCTAGTGTTTTCAATGCACTAATAATTTTAACATGTATATACAATCAAATGCACAAGAAAATGTGAAAAGTGAGAGAAGAAAAAGAAGAAGAGTTATACTTTTTTGTAAAGCTTTTTTTTGTTTTTTGTTTGATAGAATTTTGTTTCAAGAGAAATATGAAGGTGAGAAAATAGATTTTGTATATCCTTCACTATTTGGCGCTGTTTTATTAAGTTGGCCTTTGGTGGGCCGGAATTTGGGCTGGTCGATTGGTCAAATACATAGCTTGCCTAAATAAGGGAAATTTCGTTATATAGTTGTTTCTCAAATAATAGTCGAAAAATATATTTTTTTTTATATTATTAAAGGATGTACTTGAGATGTATAGTGTCAAAATAAAATAGTGTAGATATTTTTATATGTTTGGCTAGCGAATATTTATTTTTACTGACTCATTAAATGTGTAACTTTCCCTAGACACGAATGGGCTTGAAATTATTCTTACAAAATTTTCGGGTGTAAGTGAAATTCTTTTTAAAAAAAATTAGTCCATAATTGAAAAAATGAAAAAAAAATATTAAAGACAATTTCAAATTCTGACAAGAAATATGTGGTTAAACGTATTTGAAGATAACTTTACAAAATCTATTTCAAAATTTATTCACTAGAGTCTATTGCATTTTATACCATTAATGTATGTTTTATTTTTAATATGCACCCTAGCTTTTTTTTTATCACTTGCATCCTAATCTTCTCAATTTCTTGCAAACCAATAAAACTATTCTTTTAATAATTTATATATGAGGGAAAATAAGAATACAAATAACATAAACAGAAAAAAAAAATTACATTATATTTAAGAAAGAGTTGGAACAATTTTTTCTCTTTCGTTCACCTTCAAAAACAAATTATCAAACTTATAGGGTCATGCAAATGAGTCTAGAAAAATAAATGTATATTTTTTGTATATTATTGCATGATATATATCTTTTATTTAAAACAATGTAGATTATCTGATATGTGTGGCTAACGAATGTAACTATTTTGGTCGATCAGTCAAATGTGTAACATGCCCCCATCAGAATGGTCTTAGTGATTAACGTTTCAAGCACATCTCATCCGATTCTAGGTGCAAACGATCGTTAAGCAGTATAAAACCCATCGAAGAGTTGGGGTTGAACCCACAGGGAGCGGTACGTGTTAAAATTCAATAAGGAAGTACAACCGTGGTCTAATCAGCTATAGGAATAGAAATTATCGAAAAAGACATGTAAACAAGTCAAAGGGGATAACAACAAATGTCATATTGGGGGGGGGTTGGTTTGCAATTATCAGCTACAACGTAGTCACACAAAATTGAAATAACTATATAGAGAGGAATTCTCGGAATGTGATCGTTTATAGATAAATTTCGCTATATGGGTAATTGAAACTACTAATAAATACCTAAATATCACTGGGTAGGCTGGGCTATGAGTGAAATAGCTTTCTCTCGAACAACTACTTCGATTCAAGTGATTTCTCTCGAACATCAACAAGCTTAAAAAATAAGAACAGCCCACAACCTTAATACATCCTCTCTCTCTCGAGCAAGATGGGTAGTATTTGGTTTGGGATTCACTCTTTCGAGTTGAAACCACATCAACCCAATACCTATAAACCATTAATCACAAGCTTTGGTTCAAAAATCCTTTTCTCAAGCAAGCTAAGAACTCAAAGTTAGAACTGCATTTGCAACTACAATTCATAAATAAAAATACAGCTAATGATTAAACCCACTTCAATATAGCATTTTAAATTAGTAATAAGCAATACCCATAAGCTAATTCAACCCTAATAACATAATCACATTTAGCCACACATCATAAAAACAGAAAAATGGTTACCAAATGCATTAGCCATGGTATGGGTAAGAGTCTCCAAGCCTTTACAATGATTTCCAAGAATGAAATTCAAAAACCCACTTTCCAAATCCGCCAAAATTGTACAATTCAAACTCAAAAATCCAGAGAAAACCCTAAGTCTAGAATGGGAACTGTAATATCTGGGAGAGTAATCCTCAAAATTACATTTAAAAATCAATTTATAGTTTCCCAAAATTAAGCCTGAAAGTCTACTCGGCGGATTAAGTCGCATCTCGCCGAACCGATCGGCGATCCGTCGAGTGTCCTACTCTATCGCCATTTTGTATTGACCTTCAGCATCTCAGGTCCTGTAACTTTGGGCGATCAAATTTGTTGTCGCGGAACCGATCGGCGATTCACCGACTGCCCATATCTGTCGCCGATTGGGTTTCTTCCCTCAGGGCTGACACACTGGAACTTTGGGTGGTCTGAAGAGCCACTCGGCGTTTTGCCGAGTGGTCTCGGCGATCACCAGGATTGCTTTTCTCCATTTCTTCATTTTGTTTTGTTCCTCTTTGCCTGTTAGTGTCCTTGCTTTGGTCCTTAGTCCACATGCCTGGAAATCAAGGCTTTAACATCAGTTTGTAGCACAAATTAGGCATTTGAGGACACTAAAACTATCAAAACAAAGTCTTAAATGAGTCCAAATCTCAAACTCAGCAACACCCCCAACTTAAACTTTTGCTTGTCCTCAAGTAAAACTCAAGATCAGCAGTTCAATAAGGATGTTTACAAATAGTGCTGCATAAGACTCAACATAAATGCACACAACAAGGTTCAAATTACTCAAACAATGATCAATTGTGCACTCAAAGATTTAAATTGTGACTCACCATTATCAAAGATGCTCAAGTTCACAATACTTGCTTCAAATGCTAGTTCAACCTCAACAAAGGTACTCAAATGCCCTCACAACAAAGATGATTCCATATTCACACAAAATTTCTTAACAATTTAAAGTCCCGAAATCACATACAACTCTCTCGCTCACAAAGATGAACACATGCATGACTTCACCCATAGGTTTGCCCTTATTTTCCAATGAACATTCGTTTCAGCTCACTCAAGATCACAAAGGTCTTTTCAAAGTTGGTAACGGGGTGGAGTGTAAAGGGATGATCGTTTAGTCTTAGTGGCTTCTACCTTCATGAAGTATGGTCTGAACATCACTTTCCTCCTTTTCTTAATCATTTCAAACATGCTCAGAATCCACCGCATTATTCAACTTCCTATGAACCACCGAATACGTCATATTTTTTGCAATTTTCACTACTTTATTTCACAACTTTTTCGGTCTTTTTATTTTCTTTCTTCTTTTTCAATTCCTTTTATCTTTTCTCTTTTTTTTTTACATGGAGGGGTTCCATCTTTTTCAAATCAATCACACAAAGGGGGATTTCTCACACTTCTTAACTTTCCTTCTCTTTTCACCACACCCCCAACTTAGGCTTTTGGCCTAAGTTGGCTATTCAAACAGACCATACTTTATGAAAGCTATGGGTGAATGGACAAAGAGAGGTCACAATTGCTCAAGTTTCATCCAAGAAAAAGGGTAAGGCTCAAAAGGTGCCAAGCAAGGTTCACACATCTCACAAGGTTGGCCACAAAAGAGGTATATTGTCAAGTTGGTTCACTCTTCAAAGTTCTTGGCTAAGATCATTTCAAGTGCTTGCATCACTCAATCAACCGGACCAACGGGGAAAATTCTAGGTGTCATCACACACAATGTTCAAAGTAATCTCATCACACAAGGCATTGGTACCAATATCAAACAAGACTCCACATTTTCTAGCTAGCGTGCATTGTTCATCACAAGAGACTCATTCGACAACCGACTAGTCACAACGAGATGCTAAAAGTTCACATATTGCCTATGTAACTTCGTTTGGCTCATCGTAGCCATACATTCATTTTGTTCAATTAGGAGCACTATTCAAGTCATCGGTATTGACCACAACCGACACTCAAATTTGCATAAGAACAACCACAATCACACACAAAAAAGGTGGTAAAATTTTTATTTTTAAAATTTTGTTCAAAACCATTTCCAATTCAAAACAATGGGCCTCAAGCTAAAATCATCCACAACAAACTTCAACTATCAAGATGTATATATCAAAGCCTAATATTCACAAAAATATCATAAACCCAAAACCAATATTCACAAAACAATCACAAGAGAAGAGGTAGGTATGGAAATACCTCACGCCACCCAATAAAATAAGCAGTTGTCCTCAAATGCAACTAAACAACAAAATAGTCAATAAAACAATAGAGAGGGAGGTAAAAAGTCATCCTACCAGGCTAAGCCTGGGGTGAAGTCTGCATCTCAGTCACTCCGTCTGTCGGGGCATCAGTGCCCGGGATCTCAGCAATCTTGGCTCCACTAGAGCCCACCATGGACACATCTCTCAGAGAGGCCTGCACAGCTGAATCTACCGTGGCCTCCTCTAAGTCAGTCAGGCCCTCAAAAACAGTCTCCTCTTGAACACCAAGTTGCTCCTCATCTCCAGTGGTAGCCGGAGGCACATCAGAATGGGCTGGAATATCTGCGCTCTGGTAATTAGGGATCTCCACAGTCCCAAAAATCAAAGACATATTAGTGGACTTCAGCTGGTCCACATATTTCCTCAACTCCGCAATCGCAGCCTTTAAGGCCGTCACCTCATGAGTAGCTCCCTAACCTCTCTCACACACCTCTATTCTCACCGTGAGGGCATCAATAGAATCTTAGAGAGGTGTCAATGAAAAAATAAGAGCTCTCTCAATCATCCAGGGAACCTCGGCTTCTAGTCGGGAAGCATGTACATCAGCAAAATGGGCTAGGTGCCCCATCTTGAGAAGCATGGCCTGAGTGATCGGAGGCCTAGATGTAGAAGTGCCAGTAGCAGACCTAGCGGGAAGGGGAGAAGAAGAAGTACCCAGAGTGCTAGAAAGAACAGAGCTAGAGGTACCTGAAGGCCCAGTGGCCAGAGTAGGCATAACTGCCTCCGCAGGGAATGCATCGATATCAATCTCCAGGGATGTGTCCACCAGAGCTTCTCTCTTCCTATCAGCCTCGTCCCGTGTGTACTCAGCCTCTATTCACCGAATGTCGGTAGAAGATGTAGGTATCACCTCCACATCCCTCTACTCATCACGGGGAACTCTGGCCCGACGACATAACTCTGTGATCAGTACTGGAAAGGGAAGGGACGTATGGCGCTGCTTGGCCCTCATGGACATCTCCTGTTCAATAATCAACCCCAAATTTAGCTGTTTCCTGGCTATGATAGAACCAAGGCAGGCTACCTTTGGGTGGCGGAGAATGGACTCATTCTGTGACGGCATGACTATGCTACTGATGATACAAACAAGTACCAAGCTGCTATGTTTAGGTCCTTCTTTTCTATTGGTGCTCCGGCCTCAATCCACCTCGGGGTGGTGTCAGAAATCAAGGGGGCTAGCCAACCCTTCAGGTCATCCAGAGTCTTTTTGGTGATCATACTATGGTACTCGTGCTCAAATTATGTAGCCCTCTTAAACACGACGTTGATATCATCACTACTGCATCTCACTTTCCTCCCTCGGACCATCACAAACTCCACCGGTCTGAAGGCACTGGCCTTCTTCTTCCCCTAATGTACCAGATCACTGTAAGCAGCATAAAACACTCAGACCCATTTAGGAATGTATGGGCCACGGGGCCTGGTTAAGACCTCGAACCTATGGAACCTAAGGGTGTCCCACACATTTGGATGTCTGTCCACTACACCATTTATGGACAATCTCTTCTCTTCCAAGAAGGTCCTCAAACCCTCGGCCTTCAACCGGTTGAGAAACCGGGGAGGAGGACTCTGAACTGGTGGCACATGAACCACCGTCTGTGTTGGAGCTGGCACTATATCTGAAGCAGAAGGGGTCGGCTGCGGAATCCTAGATGGATCATGACGAGCTTCGGAACGAAGCTCTACTCGTCAGGCCTGTAATAATTGGTAATCCTCAGGCTCAGAGAATGAAGCCTGAGAGTCAAATGACTCTCCCTCACTGCCGGAGTTGCACTTCGGTGTCTCAGCTATGGGCGCTTTGCCCTTTCCCTTGCCTCCTTTCGGAGGTAACTTCTTGCCCTTTGCGCTGGAAGTTGCTGCCTCATTTATCACAATCCCTCGTGGCCGCTTTCGGGGCGGCATGCCACTATCATCTAAGTTAGTTCTAGCCATTCCTGCAACCCACGTAGAAAAATGTTATAAAATGTTCAAGAAAAATGCAGAAATTTAGTTGCAGAAAGACTTGCCGAACAAGTTGGCGAGTCACTTAGGTGAGCCAGATCGGGCTCACCAAAAGTACCAGCATGAAATATTTCTAGAATCAAGACAGGTCGGCGATGTTCAGGGCCATTCGGTTAGTCGCTGAGTGAACTCGGTGAGCTCAGGCATATCGCCGAAAGTTACAGAACAAACTCAACCAAGATTTGAAATTAAGGGTGATTAGAGGGGGACTTCGGCGAACCACAGAACCACTCGGCGAGCTCGACGTAGCTCGCCAAACAGCCCAACGTGCCAGATTTCAACCCCAAGCTTCAAAATCAATCCCGCAGCCCCCGAATTCTAAATCAAACACACACACCATTCAACTAATACTAGACCCATACTACCCATGCCCTCGGGATACTCAGACTTCCCCCAATTTGGCCAAAATTGGCCATTTGACAACTTTTGCCCTTAAGAATGACGTCAAAAGCTCCATCATTTGGCAAATTACATCATTTAGCATAATTCGGGGTTACTTAGACTTCACCCCACTAGACCCAACACATTTATACCGCAACCCAACAATTTAGAACCGATTTTAACAAACAAGACATGGGAATCGATTAATTTTAAGCATTTCGGCACACATTTCAATTCAATACTGGCAAAACAATACTTAAACAAGATTATATCTATTACCCAACACAAAACAACCACAAATTACCTATTGCATTTGATTTCAACCACAAAATTAAAGTACGGGGTTTAGAAAACAACCTGTATGCCGAAATTAGAATTTGAATATCTAGGCGGCAAAGTTCCCCAATTTCGAGCATGATTTCACATAAAAATACGGGTAAAAGCAATAAAATATTGAAGATCAAAAGTTGGGTGAGAGGGTACGCTAGTTAAAAATGAGAGGAGGTGAAGGATTTTGAAATTTTAAACAGTTTGGCCTTTGAAACCTTTCAGTTAGCCGCACCTTCAGCAGAGTAAGTCGTGCTCGGCGACGCGCCGAGTGGTATTTTACCTAGCTTAGTTTTACAGGACTCCAAGCAATTTGGGGGTTCAAACGGCGGATAAAATTGGGCTCGCTGACCTGTTCGGCGAGTCGCCGATCAAGCATTAGCCTGCCGAGTTTTATAGAGTTCCCCTTCAAGCTTGGTTGTTCCAACAACGGTCCAAGTCGGGGCTCGCCGACCTGTTTGGCATGCCGCCAACTAGACTTTGGGCTCACCAAACTACCCATTTTCCAACACTCTTCACTTTTCAACCTGCACAATCAACACCAGTTATTCAAAATCAAAAACTAAAGCATTAAAAACTTGGGTTGCCTCCCAAGAAGTGCCTTAGTTAACGTGATGGCACGACGAGGATACCAAATCAAGCTTCATTTTTGGGGTTTTCCACTGTATCACTAGGCAACCCCCCCTGTTGTCTTGGATTTAAATGAGAAGAAATTTGACCCATTTGGGTCTCCAGCTTCTTAATAGAGACTAAGTGAGAGGTCATCGTCTGATTGAGAGTTGAGGCATCCTCTTTCATCTCTTTCAACAATTTGTCTGACCCTTCAACTTTGCTGAGAATGCATGAGAGCATATCTTATGTACGGCCACCTTCAGATTCCTTGGGATTTTGACGCTCATGGGGAGGGACATAACTGTCATTGTCCCCCTCTCTCTCCTTTCAGGTGGCGTTACGATCACGCCAATCTCTATCACGGTCTCTCCAGCCCTCATCTCTATTCCAATCTTGATTTCCACCCGGTCTTGGGTAGTTTGCACGATAACCTCCTCCATGATTGGCTAGGAAGTTCACTTCCTCATTGTACAATGCTTCAAATTGTGCTTCATCGGGGTTTACTCCACCCCCACTCACAACATTAACACTCTTTGTACCAACAGCCATGACATTTTTAGCCAAGACTTGGGTCATCATTTTGGCCATTTTTTGGTCTCTCTCTTGATCCTTTTCGATTTGCTTTTTTGTCATTCTAAAAGTGAGAGGAGAGACTTGGTCTTCACGAGTGTACCATGCCCTATTGATCTTGGTCATGCAATCAAGGAGTTGAGATTCTACTTCATAAGGTTGTTGCATTATACCATCAGGGACAAGTTGATCAGCAACTCCTTTGTTCACCGAGTCGAGGCTCCTATAGAAGTATTGCAGTAGCACATTATTTGGAAGTCCATGAGTAGGGCATTACAACACCAACTTCTTAAACCTCATCCACATCTCGTGGATTGGCTCATCTTGCAAGCGTTTAAAACCTTAGATGCTATCTCTGAGTATCATCATCTTCGATGGGGGGAACAATCTCACTTGGAATACTGTGATTAGCTCATCCCAAGAGGTGATAGAGTCTCTTGGTAACTTAGAAAATCATTTGGTAGCTTCACCTATCAAAGAGAATGGAACAACCTGAGACAGACTGATTCTTGTAATATGTTCTTAAATGAGAACGAACCACAAACTTCCACGAAGTTCCGAATATGCTCATGGGGATCCTCATGAGCCAGCCCCCGAAATAATCCTTTCAATTGTAGGAGCTAAAGCATTGTGCTAGTGATGTGAAAAACAGCGTTTCCTTCAGCCGGAGGTAGATGAATGTCACCAACACCACCCAATTGGATTGGGTCATTTACATCGTTGAGGTTCCCAATATCATCTTGGTGGCCCACTTGGCTACCATTAGTTTCGTTTACGCTCATCTCTTCCTCTGTTCAACACAAGCAACACAATACAAAAACTAAAGTAAGTCGATTCAACTATAGCCAAAAAGATCACAATTTAACTTCACTAAAAGAATTTTAAACAACACCACTCCCCATCAGCGGCGCCATTTTGATTAACGTTTCAAGCACACCTCATCCGATTCTAGGTGCAAACGATCGTTAAGTAGTACAAAACCTAACGAAGAGTTAGGGTCGAACCCACAGGGAGCGGTACGTGTTCAAATTCAATTAGAAAGTACAAACATGGTCTAATCAGCTATAGGAATATAAATTATCGAAAAAGACATGTAAACAAGTCAAAGGGGGTAACAACAAATGTAATATGGGGGGTTTTGGTTTGCAATTATCAGCTATAATGCAGTCACACAAAACTGAAATAAGAATATAGAGAGGAATTCTCGGGATGTGATCAATTATAGAAGAATTTCGTTATATTGGTAATTGAAACTACTAATAAATAGCTAAATATCAGTGGATAGGATGGGCTATGAGTGAAATAGCTTTCTCTCGAACAACTACTTTGATTCAAGTGATTTCTCTCGAACATCAACAAGCTTAACAAATAAGCACAACCCACAACCTTAATACATCCTCTCTCTCGAGCAAGATGGGTAGTATTTTGTTTGGAATTCACTCTTTTGAGCTGAACACACATCAACCCAATACCTACAAACCATTAATCACAAGCTTTGGTTCAAAAACCTCTTTCTCAAGCAAGCTAAGAACTCAAAGTTAGAACTACATTTGCAACTAGAAATCTTAAATAAAAATACAGCTAATGATTAAACCCACTTCAATATAGCATTTTGAATTAGTAATAAGCAATATCCATAAGCTAATTCAACCCATAATCACATAATCACACCCCAAGAATTAGGGTTGCAGCCACACATAATAAAAACAGAAAAATGGTTACCAAATGCATTAGCCATGGTATGGGTAAGAGTTTCCAAGCCTTTACAATGATTTCCAAGAATGAAATTCAAAAAGCCACTTTCCAAATCCTCTAAAATTGTACAATTTGAACTCAAAAAACAAGAGAAAACTCTAAATCTAGAATGGGAACTGTAATATCTGGGAGTGGACTCCTCAAAATTACATTTAAAATCTAATTTATAGTTTCCCAAAATTAAGCCTGAAAGTCTACTCGGCCGATTAAGTCGCGGCTCGCCGAACTGTTCGGCGATCCGCCGAGTGTCCTACTCCATTGTCATTTTGCATTGGCCTTCAGCATCTCAGGTCCTGTAACTTTGGGCGATCAAATTTGTTGTCGCAGAATCGATCAGTGATTCACCGACTGCCCATATCTGTCACCGAATTTGTTTCTACCCTCAGGGCTGGCACACTGGAACTTTGGGCGGTCTGAAGAGCCACTCGGCAGTGCGCCGAGTGGTCTTGGCGATCACCAGGATTGCATTTCTCCACTTCTTCAGCTTGTTTTGTTTGTTTTTGCCTGTTAGTGTCCTTGTTTTGCTCCTTAGTCCACATGCCTGAAAATCAAGGCTTTAACATCAGTTTCTAGCACAAATTAGGTATTTGAGGACACTAAAACTATCAAAACAATGCCCTAAATGCGTCCAAATCTCGGACTCATCACTTAGAAAAAATAAATTATTGTGGGTGAAGTGAAATTTCTCTTAAAAAACTAGTCCATAACTAGAAAATAAATTAAAGAATTTTTTTTAAAATATATGGTCAAAAAATTAAAAAATACACGGTCAAAAAAATTGAAGAAAATTTACAAATTCTGATTCAATATTTAGGGTAAAGCACTAGACTTCGTTGCATTTTACACCCTTAATTTATGTTTTATTTTGTAACTTACACCATTTTTAATGATTTGCACCTAACCTTCTCAATTTTTTGCAAACCAATACTCTTTTAATAGATTTTATTTGAGGGGAAAATCGCAATACAATAACATAAACAGAACATAGAAAACTTAATGCTATTATTTTTTGAAAGATATGAGACATTGTTTTCTATCTCGTTCCCCTTCAAAATCAAATTATCAGTAGTCACCTAACTTTGTACACCTAGAGGTTCAAGTAAAATGGGTCAGATAATACGAGCAGTGTCTAGAAAGTTATTTTTACCTTCAACATTCTTGTAGTCCATTCTAAAGGAGGTATAATCATTTATAAATTGGTTCCTCTCAGAGGATACAAAAAGATGCACTTCTATGAGAACAAATGTGTAACACCCCCAAGTTGGAGAAAAAGGAGTTTTTATGGACCTATTCACGAATTGTGAAAGGGACCATGGGACATGAATGGATCCATAAACCAGAACTTTGAAATTAGAAATTTTGAAGGTGAGTTTCATGGACCGTGAAAGTTTTCATGACCCATGCACTTCTCTCTGGAAAAAATCCCCAAAACCTAGCAGCTAGGTCTTTTATGAGTGCCTACACGAGGCGTAGTGCAATCTATGGGCCGTAGAAGGGTCTGTAGAATACGAATCTCAAAATCTAGATCCCTTTCCCTTTCACGGACACCTTTACGGATTTTGGGGTGCTGTACGATCCGTGTGAAAGGTAACCATATAGAGCTCCGTGAATTTTTAAGTCAGGTTAGTGTTGCGTCCAAACGCACACGCAAGTGTACGCGGTCGTGCAAGAAATAAAGTAGCCTTTTTTAAGAATCGAATGTCGTACCCACAACGACTTAAGATTAGATTATATTTGATTCTTCCAATAACTGTAATTTAAAGCAAGTGTATCCAAAAAGATTGATGTATTATTCTAAGTGATTGATTATTCAAAGTAACTAAGTATATTAATGTGATTCAATTTCAATTGGAGTAAAAACAATGACTTGGGAAGTTCAGGGCTGCAGCCTACTTTGAATTCATGCATATTATATACTTCAATGGACGTCAATTGGTTATTAAATCAAAGATCTATAGGATTAAATGTATGATTATGATCTCCTGACCTCTAATCGCCTACTATAATTAGAAATCTAATAACATCGTTGATAAGGGAGAGGCTGAATCGGTTACCAAGCATTACATTTTTATCTAGTTTATCATCCAAGAAAGGTCTCTATATATATCCCTATCCTAGATACAAATCAACCCTAATTAAGATCATGCTCCTTTTGTCCCACGTTCTATCATACTATTCCTCTCCCGAGTTCAATTCAGAAAATAAGTTTATATCAATGGTGGCCAATCAAGAAATACTAAATTAAGAACAAAAGAGCAATTCATGCGTTAACCAATTTCAATCCATCAAATTCAATAATATACAATAATCATATAGCCACAACCCTTGAATAAGAGAATTTAGCTACTCATAATGTGATTCTCAATCTTCAAGTATCCAATAAACATAAGAGAAATTGATAGAAGTAAAGAGTAGGCACGAACCCTAAAATAGAAGAAATAGTTCTCCAAATCTTCGTTCACCAAAGGCCAGAAAAAGAATAATTAAAAGAATAAAATCTGACACTATTTATAGTTTGGGAAAATTCGACAGAAAATTTAGTCTTCGGTCCACGATGCGCCATTGTTTTGTGAATTTCTCTTTTATTGAGCTCCTCCTCTCTGCGATGCGGAGAGGATACGCAACCCTCTGACTCTGCATCATGGTGTGAAAATAATTAATTCTTCGCATGGAATTTTCTCAGTTTGAACTTCCTTTTCTCCTTTGACACTCTATCCTTTGTGCCTTTGTTCCTGGACTTAAATTTGCTCCACGTACTCCCGCTCTTGTGTGTTTTTCTCTTGATTAACCTGCAATCACTAATAACATTGGTCACTAATAATGAAATAACATGACTTAAAGACTATCAATAACACAAGAATTTGTCCTCAAGCTTGTCTAAAGCATGTGTGTTATTTGGCTCCTAGGCATATAAATATTCCCAAGATCACCACCCTACACTTAGAGCTTTGTTCGTCCTCAAAAAATTCATGTGTCAACACCCTAGACCTAGACTTACTGCAAATAGCATTTGTGCTTCAACTACTTACTTTCAGAAATTTTTACCAATTCATAACAAGCACGGTTACATTCACATTTGTCTTTGGCCAATATATAGACACCACATGACCCCAAGTAATTACTCAATAAATTTTAGCAACTTAAACATTAAAGCTTCATGCCAGCCATCAAATGCCATCTTTCCTTAATCAAACAAGTGCCCCTCACACAAAAAAAAGTAGTCCAAAATTTACTTACAAGATTTAGTATAAAGTATGGACTTAGCATCAAGGAATAAATCTCACACTCATAAAGATAATTCAAATGTATGCACATAGAACTATAGACTTTCCAATTCTATATATCTCCACTAATTAAGCATGCTTTGAAAAGAATCAAATAGGATCTTCATGAGTTGAAATGTAGGCTTGGGGACGAGTAGGAAAATTATATAATAGTGACTTACACTTCTCTAAGTACTATACACATTTTAGACTTCATCACCTCTTTATTTAATTCTCTTTATTTTCAGCCCTATCCTTAACAATCATGTCACAAGTAACTCACATCATTTCATGAGCGCCTAAAAAATCATCATTTCATTCGGGTTTTTTTCATATATGGGGCTCAATCTTTCAATGAGGGCTTTTTTTCATTACCCTGCAGCTATCATTGGTCACCTTTTTGGTACTAAACAATCTATTGAGTTTCCATTCTACCAATTCCAATCAGTCTTTGCTACAGTGCTTAGGCAAGCAGGGTGAAAACAACTAGTGATCTGTTAAAATAATTTAGGTAAAAGTGAGGCTACTAACAAAAGGCTACAGTCTCAAAGGGGCTACTAGTGATAGTATATCTGATAAGGCTAAAATTTCTGAACAAATCAAAGGAGACCTATTATCATCTCCTAAAGAAAGCAATGTTTTCGATTTAGCTTTAACAACATGCAAGGCAAGTTCTAGACCAAGATACAAGACATGGAATACATAATTTCTTACCATACATGGCACAAGTTCAAATCAGGTAAGCTTTCTCCTGAAGCGCAACAATCAACTAATGCAAAAGTTCAAATTAAGCTTAAGTTGCAATTTAGAATCAAATATAAGAATTCAAAGGCATCCAAATATATTCATCCACATGCTTTCATACAAAATTTCCCTTCCATATTTTCAGCTTTAGAACAAACATCATACCTACAGACTCAATGACAAAAATTACCCTTAAGATGGTCGTCATCCATCCATCATAGGGCAATGCGACTAAATCAATCGTATGAAGAAAACTCTTTTTGTATTTTGTACGATTCAAAGGGAATATCCTTTGTCAAAGAACCAAAAACAAACTCCAAGGAATCTCAAAGAAAAATAATTAAATAAAAAACTACAATTTACCAACTACTATATACATCAGAGATGAATTACACCCCACCCCACACTTAAAAACAAGAACTGTCCCTAGTGCTACAAAATATTAGAATCATAAAGTACAGAGGTAAGGGAAAGAACTCCCTAATAAGTTCTACATGGCATCAGTGCCATCGGCCTCCTCCACGGCCTAAAGTCGATCTACATCCTTAGAATCTGAGTCAGAGTCCACATAAGATCCAGTGCGAAGCCTATCCTCATCTGTGGGTACGTTATCCTCCACTAGCTCAAAGAACTCAGATGCGATGTGAAGTACCGCCTTTGCATGGACATTCAGAGGATACTTGTTTTCCACCTCTATAAGCCATTCGAAACTCGAGGCTCTATATCCATTTTTGTGCTGCAGCATCTCCAGCCCATACACATGGGCCATGATCATCTCATCATGCCGATGTATCTCCGCAGTGGTGAGGGTAGGACCATAATCAGTGTCTGGACCTTTAGTCTTAGTAACATCCACTAGCACAACAAATTGTAGTGCCATGAAATCCAAGTTTTCCTCGGGAACACCTATAGCTCGACACAAACACGTTATAAGACTCCCAAAATCATACATGCGATATCTATCCACCCAGGCCTTCCTTAAAGAAGATTTGAGCACTCCGCCAATGTTAAACTCGATGCTTGTCATCAGGGCATAAACTAAACACATTCTGTCACGAGTGATATCCATGTAATGCAACCCCAAAATTAAGCAATTCATCACGATCATTAGCCACACCCGAGCTTCCCTAGTCATGTGAGCATAAGGAAGTGATTGACGGAACCTCTTAGAGCTGCGATTAGTCCAACAAACCATATACTTGGGCCTACATAGAGTGTGATGAATATCCTGGTAAGGTGGGAGGATGTTCAGGCCAGTCAACACAAAACGATCAGTGTCAACCGTGCCCAGATTGTCATTTCAAGACGGTTGGTGTGAGAGCAACATCAACCACTCTCACCTTCACAAAATGATATTGTGACTCCGTCACCCATTTAGCATAAAACTCACAGACCACGTGCAAGTTGTAGTTCACCGACTAAACAAATATAAACTCCATATAGAGATTGTTAATCCTCCGCATGATATGAGGAAAGTCCCTGGCAAGATTATCATGTTCAATGCACACGTAAGAGAAGTATCTAGATTTTCTAGGCTTCTTCCACTATGTCTTCCCCTCTTTGACTACTGCTTTCTAACAAAAATAACGTGTTTGCCCACAAGGGACCACTGGTGTTGGAGGGACATTTCCCCCACTCAGAACCCTCTTCCTCTGACTCAAGGAAGCTACCTCTTTATCAAATCTTTGAGTTCTAGACATAACAACATGCGACAACAAGAAACAAGATACAATATCAAATCAACCCCGTAGAAATTTTTGTGGAAAACAAGAGGTATGTGAGGGGAAAGGCCCACCCCACACTTACTCATGAGAGTGACCCACTCTAAGCATTATGTTACTAACACTTCCCACACTTGATTTTTAATATGATGCTAATACCCAGAGTAACAAAATTTGATGCCAACCTGCACACCCAACCATTGAGTATTATGCACAAAACACATACAATTTTATGCGCCGTCACAAACTCATATCTATCAACCATCCACAGCCGACATTAGACCTAAACCAACAGACTAAAAAACAACCCAACACCAACCACCCACTACAAATTACCACCCTTCCCACATAACCATCTTGTTCAAACACTTAGGGAATCAACTCATGGGTACCCTATAAAAGGTGAAAGAACTAAATTACTTTCCTCAATAGCTTGACACACTCAACTAAGCTCATGGAAGAAAAAAAATTCATAAATCGCTCTGCCCATACGCATGTACCACAAGGTATTAGCCAAAAATGAACAAGAATAGGATGGGAAACAATACCTGGATGAGTGAGGACAATGAGAAACCAAGGATCCTTGGTGAAATCAGCTCTGTGTTATGGATTAAAGTTGGAAATTTTGTAGGTTAGAAAGAGAGGGGTTAATCGGGTGAGGAATTGAAGAAGAGTGAGGTTTTTGGGTGATTTTGGGGGTTAAAAGAGGGAATGGGTTAGGTAATTTTTGAAAGGTAGACGGGTAATACCCTTCTATTTAATGAAAAATGAGCATCTTAGCGTTGTGGTACGACGCAGCTCCATTATAGAGTCTTCTATTTCACGCGGGGAAATTAATTCTCAGTGAAGTAAAATACCTTGACCAGCTCCGAGACCTGGCCAAAATACATGCCTCTTTTATTTTTGTCGAGAACATTAATTCTCGTCGAAAAAAAAAAGATATTCCTCCATGATACAATAACATTATGTAAAATTCTGGTTAACGTTGGCAATTTTATCCCCAGAAAGATCAAAATCATTGGCCTAGTCCGCGACGCAACCTCATTATGGTATTCTCTTCCCTGCAACTTTCCAAGACAAACACCAAAATTAGAAAAAAAATGATGGGTTGCCTCCCATACTGTACCTTCATTTTGGTCGTGGCTCGACTTATCGTTTTGTGTTGCCTTATTTTTCTTTTATATATATATATATATCGTAAATACTACAATCAAGAATGATAATTAAACTAAGTCCTACAAATGAAAATAAAGAAAAGAAAGAAAAAACACTATTTAATATACTTGATCATGGGTTGCCTCCCGTGTAGCGCCTGGTTTAACGCCACGGCTCGACCCAGCTCATGACTCACTCATCATTCAACTAGAGTATTTCTTGCACACGATCCATATCACTGCCGAAGTACTGTTTGACTCGTTGTCCATTCACTAGAAATGTGGAGCTCTTGTCTTTATTCTTTAGCTCCACAGCCCCATGTTGAGTCATTCGTACCACTTCAAATGGTCAACTCCACTTTGACCAATTTTTTTATGGAAACAACTTCAATCGTGAATAAAACAACAACAATATCTGGCGCGGCTCAAAGGTGAGTGGGACGATATTCTTGTCAAGCCACTTTTCAGTCTTTTCTTTATACAACTTGGCATTTTCATATACGTGGAGCCGAAACTTTTTAAGCTCATGAAATTTCCCTATCCTCTTTTTGCCAGCTAACTCAAGATAAAGATTTAATTTCTTTACTGCCTAATAAGCTTGGTGCTCCAATTCCATCAGAAGATGGCATCATTTTCCGAACACCATACGGTAGGGAGAAGTCCCTATTGGTGTCTTAAACGTTGTTCTGTACGCCCATAGTACACCATCAAGTTTCTCAGCCCAATCCTTTCTCTACGTATTTACAGTATTTTGCAAAATCATTTTTACTTCTCGATTCGATGCCTCCACTTCGCCACTAGTTTTAAGGATGATAGGCCGTAGCTACCTTTTGTCGGACTCCATAATTGGCCAATAAATTTCACACCAAAAGATTTATAAGATGTTTACCACCATCGCTGATCATAGCTATTGTAGTTCGAAACCTAGTTAATATATGCTTCTTGATGAAATTCACCATACCCTTTGCCTCATTAGGGGGTAAATCGACAGTTTTGACCCACTTAGACACATAGTCCACTGCTACAAGAATGTAGTAATTTCCATTGGAGGTAGCAAAAGGACACATGAAATCTATCCCCCATACATCAAATATATTAACCTCATGATTATTACTCAATGGAATCTCATGTCATCTCAAAATGGTTCTTATTCTCAAACACTGATCACAACCCTTCACGGATATCTTCCAGCCTATGGCCTTCCTACTTTTATTAGAACTGTTAAAGCTGCTTCTACCTGTAATTCAGATAAATCTGAAGAAAGAATCACATGTAAGGCTTTATCATCTCCCAAAAATGCATACCTCAGATGTGATTTAAGAGCTTTCAGCTCTAACTTGGGTGCTACTTCAATGGATGGAATGGGTGGAGAACCCAACACCCTATTCAAAGGTTCCCAATTATCTTTCAATATTCCCACACTAGACACATCCATAAATTATACTAATTCATGTTCCTCAACATCACCATAAATATCATGGCCCATCAACGCACACTTTAGTGGATCTCTAGATGCAATATACTGAGCTTCTGCAGCGAGATCTATTACTGCTATAGTTGACAACCCTTCAAACACAACCGACAATTTCAGTTCCTAGTAAACATCAAACACATCAACATTATCATGAGTCCTCATGTTTAAGTAACCAGTAGCTACATCTATCATAACCTGCCCAATGGCCAAAAGAGGTCTCCCAAGAATGAAAGGCACCTCAGGATTAGGCTCAAAATTCAGCACGACAAAATCAACTAGAAATATCAATGATCCCACTTGGACGAAAATATCTTCCACAACTGCTTCCGACCTCGCTATTGATCAATCTACCAACTGTAAGATAATGGTAGTGGGCTTAGGGCTACCCAACTCAAATTTCCTGTAGAGAGATGTTGGCATGAGATTAATGCTCACCCCTAGATCGTACAACCCTTGGGCATGGATGCTTTGCCCTATAATGATTTGGACCCTAAAACTACCCAGATCCCCGAGTATAGTGGGCAATTTGTTTTGAATCTAGGGACTGCACTCCTCAGTGAGTGCCACAATTTCATATTCCATCAGCCTTTTCTTGTTCGTTACAATCTCCTTCACATATTTTGCATACCTCAGTATTCCCTGCGAAACATCAACAAGAGGTAGATTAATGTGAACTTGTTTGAGAAGAGAAAGAAACTTACAAAAGCATTCATCCTTGATCTAATTTTTGAAATTTTTAGGAAATGGTGGAGGTTGTTTCACTATCGTTTGTGTTGTTTCCTAATGTGTACCCAGTCCATTCTTACTATTCTTATTTTCCCTTATTGAGGTTTCATTGTTTTTCTTCTTTGGATCCAACTCGTCCAATTGCAACCCACTACGAGTACCCACTGAATTTACCTACCTTGGATTAGGATTTGTATTACCTGGAAAAATCCCTCGAGGGCATGAGTTTTGAGCACTAGCGAATTTCCCAACTTGCTTCTCTATATTTTGTGTTGCCAATTCATTGTTTCTCAAATTAGCAGCTATGTTATCCATGTTCGCATTCGCTCTAGCCTGATGAACCATGATTTTCTTCATCTCCTCAGTGCTCATGTTTCCTTGCTGGCCATTAGGGTTATCTTTTGACCCTACTATTGATAATTTTTCCCATTACCTTGGTATCGATATTGATTTTGGCCCTCTACCTGATTTTGATTTCCTCCCCAAGAAAAATTAGGATGGTTTATCCAACTTGGATCATAAGTGTTTCCATTCTATTTGTGGACCCCTCCTCGTTGTGCATTACATACGAAGTTCATGGCATACGGGTTTGCTCCACAACAATATGTAGTATGTTCACCACTTCCATATATCTCACACCATGTTTGTTGTTGTTGTTGTACCACATTCACTTGAGAAGGCTGTTTTACTAATGACAGATTGCTGAAATTAGGGCTCGTCATATTCTGCATGGCAACAATTTGTGCAGTTAAGGCTATAACTGAATCTATTTCTAACATCCCAGCATACTTCTGCACCATAAGTCTTGCTCTTCCTTCATTCCACTCAGGATTTCCCTGTGAGATTCTATTCAGCAACTTGAACAATTCAGCATAAGTTTTCTCCAAAGCTTGTCCTCCTGCAGCTAAATCAAGTAAAAAAAATTTGTTTGGTTCAACACCCTCAATGAAGGTGTGGAAAAACACTTCATTTTCTTTGTGATGGTGTGGATAACTTAACAACAATGATTTGAATCTATCCCATGCCTGGTATAAATTCTCTCTCCTTTTCTGCTGGGAACTCAGTATCTTGTTCGTAAGCTTGGAAGTTTTTAAGATGGAAAGAACCGTACAAAAAATATTCAAGCAAGATCGTCCCATGAAGTTATAGATTTCTCTAGCTCCAATGTCAACCATCTTTTTGCTTCCCTTAATAGAGAGAAAGGGAATAAGGCGATTCACACATAATTAGGGGATACTCCAGTTGGAGTGTATGTGTCACTAATCTCGAGGAAGTTCTGAATGTCCCCTTGTGGCTCCTCATGAGGTATTCTAGTAAATTGTCCGTTGGTGTACGATAGTTGCACCATATTCTACTTCAATTCAAACCTACCACAAGCTGGAGATTTTTTAATACTTGAAGTGACATTAATTTTGCGTGGGATTGCATGTCACAGACTGTCATCTCTACCATTACTACAGGTGCGACTGGTTAACCTCCAACTATCAATGCTGCTAATTCACCGTCCCCAACAAGAGGGACAGGGTAATTCAGTCGTCCTTGCCTTCTACGGTAGTGAACAAATCTTTCTGGTCCAGCGAGTTGCTCTACAAGCTTCGTTTTAACTTCCAGCTTATTGTCCAAAAGAAATCCTGCAATAGCCAATTACTAAGATCAAGTCACAACACTTTGAAAAATAAACTTAAAAACTAGATAAATTAAATAACTCCTAATTCTAAGTCCCCAGCAGCGACGCCAAAAACTTGTTGCGTCCAAATGCACACGCAAGTAAACGAAGTCGTGCAAGTGATAAAATAGCCCTTTTTTAAGAGTCGGATGTCGTACCCACAGAGACTTAAGATTAAATTATATTTGATTCTTCCAATAGCTGTAATTTAAAGGAAGTGTTTCCAGAAAGATTGATGTATTATTCTAAGTGATCAATTATTCAAAGTAATTAAGCCAACTAATGTGATTCGATTTAAAATTAGAGTTAAAACAATGACTTGGGAAATTCCAGAGTTGTATCCTGCTTTGAATTTATGTATATTATATCTTCTAATAAACTTCAATTGGTTATCAAATAACTGATTTAGAGGGTTAAAAGTATGATCATGGTCTCCCGACCTCTAGTCGTCTAATATAATTGTCAGTCTAACTACATTGTTGAGCGGTGATAGATTGAACCAATTAACTAGCATTATGTTTTCATCATGTTTATCAACCAATCAAGGTCTATAGGTATATCCCTCTCCTAGAGAAGATCACACTCCTTTTGTCTCACGTTCTATCATCTTATTCCTCTCCCAACTTCTATTATAGCAATAAGTTTATTTAAATGGTGTCCAGTCATGAAATACTAAATTAAGAACAAAATAGGAATTCATGCGATAGCAAATTTCAATCCATCAAATTCAATAATATACAATCTTGTTTTAGCCAACACCCTAGAATAAGGGAATTTAGCTACTCATAATGTGATTCTCAATCTAAACTATTCAATAAACATAAGAGAAATTGATTGAAGTTAAGATTAGGAATGAACCCTAAAATATAACAAATAGTTCTCCACCTCGTCATTCTCCAAAATCCAGAAAAAGAATAATTAAAATAATAAAATCTGAGTCTATTTATAGTTTGGGAAAAGTCGGCAGAAAATTTTGAATTAGGTCTGCGACCCGCCAGTGTTTTTCTAATTCCACTTTTAATCTCACCAAATTCAAACAAACCTTTAGGAGATCAACACCTCCTATCATAAAGATCCTCAAATGGAGCCATACCAATGCTTAAATAATAGCTATTATTATAAACAATCTCAATCAAAGGAAAATGATCATCCCAGTTACCTTTGAAGTCAATCACACAAGCTCTCAACATATCTTTCAAAGTTTGGATAGTACGGGCCGCTTGTCCATCGGTTTGAGGATAAAAGGCCGTACTAAGCTTAAAACGAGTACCAAGTCCTTGCTGGAAAGTCTTCCAAAATTAAGAAGTAAATTAGGTATCTCGATCAGAGATAATGGATAGGGGCACTCCATGCAACCTAAATATTTTCGTCAGATACAACTTAGCATAGTCTTCCGACAAATAAAAAACCTTGATGGGAGTGAAATGAGCCGACTTTGTTATACGATCTACCATAACCCAAATCCAGTGTTGCTGTCACCGAGTGCGGGGTAAACAAATAATGAAGTCTATATTCAAATCTTCCCACTTCCAAGTAGGATTAGTAATGTCTTGGGACAAACCTTTAAGATTTTGATGCTCAACTTTTACTTGTTGACAATTAGGATACTTAGCAACAAATTCCAAAATATCTTTCTTCATCCCATCCCACCAATAGACCTCTCGCAAGTCATGGTACATCTCCATGGCTGCTGGGGAATGGAATGTATGGAAATATGGGCTTCTGATAAGATTTTCTCTCTCAAGTAATCAACATTGGGAACACACAAATGACCTTGATTTCGAAGCTCACCATCTCCCCCTTGTAGAAAGCCTCAACAAACTTTTTAAGCACCGCTTCTTTTAAATCAGCCAAAATCTGATCGAGACCTTGGTTGGCTTTCAGATATGACTCAAAGGATGATTCTGAACCATTATGAACAATAACACCACCTTCAATAACATCAACCAACTGAACACTTAATAGGGCCAATTCCTTCTTATATTCCCCAATATGAGAAACACTACCTAGTGATAATCGTCTAAGAGCATCCGCCACCACATTAGCCTTACTGGGTGATAGAGGACATTCATATCGTAATCCTTTAGCAAATCAAGAAACCTTCTTTGGAAAATATTTAGGTCCTTTTTCTTGAAAAGATATTGCAAACTTTTGTGGTAAGTAAACACATCAACATGAAAACCATATAAATAAAGCCTCCTAATCTCTAAGGCAAAAACAAGCATCGCTTGTTCCAAATCATGTGTCGAATAGTTCTTCTAATCAATTTTAATTTTCCTTGAAGCGTAAGCAATAACTTCCCAATTTTCATAAGAACACGCCTAATCCAATCCTTGAAACATCACAATAAATAACAAACCCATCAGACCCATTCGGTAAACTAAAAACCTTAGCGGAGGTAAGTATATCTTTAAATTCTTGGAAACTCTTCTCACATGCTTCCAACCATAAGAACTTAACATTCTTTGGGTCAATGCCGTCAATTAAGATTAAATCAAAGAAAGCCCGTACACAAACCTTTTATAATAACCAGTCAAACCTAAGAAACATCGAATATTCAAAAGCGATAGACGTCTAGGACAACTTTTAACCACATCTGTCTTCTTAGGATCTACCTCAATACCCTTACCGGAAACAATGTGACCAAGAAAATCCATAGATCTCAACCAAAACTCGCATTTACTAAACTTTCCAAATTTTTTTTGATATTGAGAACTTGCAATACAATCCTCAAATGATTTGCTTGTTCATCCTCACTCCTTGAGTAAATCAAAATATCATCGATAAACACAATTACAAACATATCAAGATATTGTCTAAACACTCTATTCATCAACTCCAAAAATACGGTCAGAGTATTAGTCAAACAAAATAACATTACAAAAAACTCATAATGACCATACTAATGTAACACCTCGTATCCGAAAAGGGAAATGAAACAAATTTTGGGAAGTTGCAGATGCCATCCACGAAGGCCAACCACGGCCCGTGGGTTGAACCACAGACTGTAGGTGGGTCCGTGGATAGGCCATCCAGAAAATTTGTCCAGGCAGTAACCACGACTGGACCTACGGACTGTTGGTGGGTCCACGGTCCATGGTCTAGGAGCCGTAGGTAAGACCCCAAATTTCCAACTTTCATACACCAAACGACGGTACACCATGACGGACCGTAGGTCAGTCCACGGTCTGTCGACTGGGGTCGTGGTTGGTAGGTTGACAATTATTTTCAGGGACAGTTGAGTCTTTTCCTGATTAATTAGTTCCTATACTACGTCATTTTACCCTTCATTAAGACCCCTATATAAGTATTTTCAACCCCCAAGTTAGCCCATTCACTTCATTCTTCCAAAATCACAAAAGAAGATCAATTCTCCTCTCCAAAATATTAGCCAGTGGATCAACTTTAGCTCATATAGACATTAGCTAGTGGATCCACTTTAGCTCAGATTTAAGGTCCTTACCTTGGAAAGTAGGACAACCCTTTTTGGTGTGGGAGACACCGGGGGATCATGTTATAGCTCACATGGTCCTTATGTCGTTAAGGCTAATCCCCCACATTAATAATGAACTAAGATTACTTTAAGAAGTATCACATATGAGTTCAAAGGTTTTAAAGATGATGTTATCTTGCATTGACCATGGTTTTATGACTTATGTTTTCTAACTCTCTTATATCATGTTTTAGCTTGGTCAATTACATGTCATGAAATGAAATGTCCCTTTTAGCATGTTTTAAATGTTTTACGCATGGCTATCATACCTTGTACATTCTTTTTGTACTAATGCATACTCTTGCCTACATTTCCCCAAATATAGGGTCCGACAGTTAGGTTTCTCAGTTTCGTGGCTATTGGTTGAGTTCGAGATTTCTGAGCTATTGTGAGTCCTCATGCTTTGAGGATAGAGTTTTATTGTTTCACTTTCTTTCATGTATTTCTTTTTTTGACATGATGTATGGGTTAGGCCCAATTTCATTCTATTGTATTAGATGGCTATGATGAGACAAGTGTTTTAGACTTCCGCTTTTTCGTTTTATAAAACTATTGGACTTGGACTATTATTTTACTCTTATTGTTCTATTTCTTATGTTTACAGAACTAAGTGGCTTGTATGGAGTCCTTCGGGGTTCTATACGCCAGGTTACATCTAGGGGGTACCCCTGGGTCGTGAAAATTTTTGTATCAGAGCACAAGGTTTAGAATGGTCCTAGGAAGTCTCATGAGCCACGTCTAGTAGAGTCTTGTTCATAAGTCTGAAGCGCGCCACATTTATGAATGAGAGGCTACAAGATGATTAGGAAACTCCACTTCTTTTATTACTCTAAAGTCGTGCGATAGAGTTTAACTCTATAAGGTCTCTCTCCTAATCCTTACCCGATGCTCTACAGGATATGGCTACTCGAAGAGCTTATGCTAGAAGGAATGTGAGGGAGAATGTGGAACAAGAAGCTTCTCCCCAAGTTTCTCAAGTTCCGGTCGATCCTTTGGCCAAACAAGTGACTAATGAAGAGTTTAGGGCTACTTTTCAAGTGTTGGCTCAAGCCGTGACGGCCCAAGCCAATAGGGAGGTTGCGGTTCCCGTGAACTCAAATGTGAGTATGGTGGCTTCTAGAGTGAAGGACTTCACTAGGATGGAAGATCCTCAAGAGTTTATCGATGAGGTTTATAATGTTTTGATGATCATGGGAGTGATGTCGGTGGAAAAAGCAGAGTTGGCCGCTTACCAACTAAAAGGTGTGGCTCAAATTTGGTATAACCAATGGAAGGAAGGGAGACCGGAAGGTGCGGGTCCTCTTGATTGGGAGAAGTTTAAGGCCTCTTTTCTGGATAGGTTCTTTCCCCTTGATGTGAGGGAAGCTAAGGTGCTTGAGTTCATTAACCTTCGCAATGGGAGTATGAGTGTGAGGGAATATGCTCTAAAGTTCACACAATTGTCTAAGTATTCTCCAACAATGGTTGCTGTTCAAGGGCTAGGATGAGTAAGTTTGTTTCAGGTGTATTCGAAATGGTGGTTAAATAATGTCGAACCGCAATGCTCATTAATGATATGGACATATCTCGTCTCATGGTTCATGCACAACAAATTGAGGAGGAAAAACTTAAGGAAAAGTCTAGAGAGGTAAAGAGGGATAAGACCGGTGATGGTAATTTCTCTTATCCAAGGTCCGATGGACATGCTCGTCCTATATTTCGCAAAGGTTTTCCAGTCAAGGTTCCTTCAATGCTCTTCCTAAGCTCAACAAAGATAGGGTGTCTAACCCTATGCCTCAAGGAGGTAATGGTAGTGGATCTTCATTGCCCATGTTTACTTGTACTAAGTGTTGAAGGAAGCACAAGGGTAAGCGCCTAGCCGGCAGGGATGGCTGCTTCAGTTGTGGTAAGACTGGTCACAAAATGAGGGATTTCCCAATGCTTGCGGCTAAAGGAAGAGAGGGCAAGCAAGCTACTCCTAGTCGTTTGGGTTTTAATGCTCCTAAGCAAAACCGCTTCTATGCATTTAAGACTCGTGGTGAACAAGGGGGTTCTCCCGATGTGGTTACCGGTATGTTGAAAGTTTTCCAACTTCATGTTTATGCTTTACTTGATCCCGGTGCTACCTTGTCTTTAGTGACGCCATATGTGGATATGATGTTTGATGTTCTTCCGGATGTGTTGTTAGAACTTTTTTCTGTCTCTACTCATGTTGGTGATTCTATTGTGGCTAAGAGGGTCTATAGAAAGTGTCCTATTTCCTTGTCACATAGAGTTATTCTTGTTGACTTGGTAGAGCTTGATATATTAGATTTTGATGTTATCTTGGGTATGGATTGGCTGCACTCATGTTATGCTTCTATTGAGTGTATAACTCGGGTAGTCAAGTTTCAGTTTCCGAATGAGCCTTTCCTAGAGTGGAAAGGGGGAAATTCTATGCCGAAGGGTCAGTTTGTCTCTTATCTTAAATCTAGAAAGATGATTTCCAAGGGTTGCCTTTACCATCTAGTTAGGTTGAGGGATGTAGATTCTGAAACCCCTACTCTCGAGTCGGTCCCCGTTGTTAATGAGTTTCCGAAAGTGTTCCCTGATGATCTACCCGGTATTCCTCGCGAGCGGAAAATAGACTTCGATACTGACCTTCTCCCAGATACGCAACCTATTTCTATTCCTCTTACCATATGGCTCCGGCAGAATTAAAGGAGTTGAAAGAACAATTGAAAGATTTGTTAGATAAGGGTTTCATCCGACCGAGTATCTATCCATGAGGTGCTCCAGTTTTTTTTGTTAGAAAGAAGGATGGTTCTCTTTGTATGTGTATTAACTATTTTCAGTAGAATAAGGTGACCATTAAGAATAAGTATCCTATCCCAAGGATAGATGATTTATTTGACCAACTTCAAGGAGCAAGTTATTTATCTAAGATTGATCTTCGATCAGGATATCACCAATTGAGGGTGAAAGAAGATGACATTCCGAAGATGGCTTTTCGAACTCGGTCTGGTCATTATGAGTTTTTGGTAATGTCGTTTAGGTTGACTAATGCTCCGGCGGTATTTATGGAAAAGATGAATAGGGTGTTTGGACAATACCTTGATATGTTTGTGTAACACCCTGGATCCGAAAGAGGGCACCATACCAGATTTCAACACTTACATGTGCCATCCAGGAGGGCCAACCACGGCCCGTGGGTTGAACCACGGACCGTAGGTCAGTCCGTAGATTGGCCACTCAGAAATTTGTCCAGGCCAAGAACCACGACTGGACCTACGGACCGTAGGTGGATCCACAGCCCGTGGTCCAGGAATCGTAGGTCAGGCCAAAACTCTTTGAGATCACTTACGAGTGTGCAAACGGACCATTGGTCCATCCACGGTCTGTCGGTGGTGAGTCGTGGATCAGGGCTGGCAGTTAAGTTTCAGGGTTAGTTGGGTCTTTTCCTAATTAATTAGTTCCTATACTATGTAGTTTTACCTATATTTAGGACCCCTATATAATTCTTTTAACCCTAAATTCACCCCATTTAATTCATTCTTCCAAATTCACAAAAGAATCCCAAATCTCCTCTCAAATATTCTCTCTCTAGAAACCTGAAGAAGAAGAAGAAGAAGATTCAACCTAAGGTTTCAAGCTAAGGTTTCAATTCCTCCATTGAAGGCTAGCATTTGGAGTAAAGGTATGATAGTTTTCATCCATGGGTTCCATCCATCCATGGAGTCCTCAAGTTCCTCTATTTTCAAAGGTAGAATTACCCAATTGAGTTAGGATTTTCTTCAATTAGCATGGGTTTCTTTCATTATTGATTTAAAAAATTGAATTATGATCTTCTATGCATGAATTTATGAATTGCAATGGTTTTATGATATTTTCCCCCATGAACCCATGTAATCCTCATGTTTTTAAGTTACGAACTATATGATGTGGGATTTTGATCTTCAAGGAAAAGTTTTATGAAATTGAGCATGTATTACTAGTTTTACATGAATGGAATATGAAATCCATATCTAACCCATGTTTTCTAAGAGTTGTTGATTGAAAGTGGGTTTTGACCTCAAGGAGGTAAATTATGGACTTATGCATTGTCTTATGAAATCTATGCAAATATTTTAAAGGTGCTTTGAGAGTAAAGTACCAATGATGATGTTGTGTTGTGAAAGGCTATTCTCATAAACACATAACTAGCATGATGTGAATGGTTTTCTCACATAGAAAGGATTCTTAGGTTGAAAGGCTTTCTCACCTAATTGAATCAAAGACAAGGAGCTATCTTAGTGAAACTAGCTTGAATTGGTTGTCCAAGGGCACCTTTTCATGAGTAAAGAAGTCAAGACTTAATAACTATTCCGTGGGATTTATGCTTAGCACCGAGTGGATATTGATAGTGAGATGGAAGCTCTCCCGTAGTAGAGGTCGGGTTTCCAAAGCAATCTCATGAGATGGAAGCTCTCCCGTAGTAGAGGCCGGGTTTCTAGTAGCAATCTATGTATCCCTTAACTATGTGCCCTCATAGGTTGATTAGCTAGTGGATCCACTTAAGCTAGAAGTTTATGGTCTTTACCTTGGCAAGTAGGACAACCCTTTTCGGTGAGGGAGACACCAGGGGATCATGTTATAGCTTACATGGTCTCAATGTCGGTTAAGGTTAATTCCCCACAAGTAATAATAAACTAAGGTTACTGAAGGAGTATCATATATGAGTTCAAAGGTTTTCAAGAAGAAATTAACTTGCATTGACCATGATTTATGACTTATGTTTTATAACTCTTTCATATGATGTTTTAGCTTGGTCAATTGCATGTCATGAAATGAAATGTCCCTTTTAGCATGTTTTAAATGTTTTATGCATGGCTATCATACTTGGTATATTTTTTTGTACTAACGCATGCTCTTACCTACATTTTTCCCAAATGTAGGGTCTGATATTCAGAGTACTCAGTTTCGTAGCTAGTGGGTGATTTGATTGATTTCCAAGCTCTGATGATTCCTCATGCTTCGAGGACGGAGTTTATTGTTTTCACTTTCCTTCATGTATATTCTTTTTTGGACATGATGTATGGGCTAGGCCTAAATTTTATTCTACTGTATTAGATTGCTAAAATGTTTTGGACTTGGACTACTGTTTTACTCTTATTGTTCTATTTCTTATGTTATGAGAGCTAAGTGGCTTGTATGGAGTCCTTCGGGGTTCTATAAACCATGTTACATCTAGGGGGTACCCCAGGGTCATGACAAACTTGGTAATTAGAGACCAAGGTTTAGAATGGTCCTAGGATGTCTCATAAGCCACGTCTAGTGGAGTCTTGTTCATGAGTGTGAAGAGTGCCACATTTATGAATGAGAGGCTACAAGATTATTACAAAACTCCACTTCTTTCATTACTCTTAAGTCGTGCGATAGAGTTTAACTCTATAAAGTCTCTCTCCTAATCTGTATCCTATGTTCTTCAGGATATGGCTACCCGAAGAGCTTATGGTAGAAGGAATGTGAGGGAGAATGCGGAACAATAAGCTCCTCCCCAAGCTCCTTGAGTTCCGGTCGTTCCTTTGGCCGAACATGTGTCTAAAGCGGAGTTTAGGTTTGCTTTTCAATTTTTTGCTCAAGCCGTGATAGCCCAAGCGAATAGGGAGGTTGTGGTTCCCACAAGCTCATGTGTGAATACAACGGCTTCAAGAGTGAGGGACTTCACTAGGATTAACCCTCCGGAGTTTTATGGCTCTAAAGTTGAGGAAGATACTCAAGACTTTATCGATGAGGTCTATAAAGTCTTGATGATTATGGGAGTTACGCCGGTGGAAAAGGCAGAGTTGGTCGCTTATCAACTAAAAGGTGTGGCTCAAATTTGGTATAATCAATGGAAAAAAGGGAGGCCGGAAGATGTGGGTCCTCTTGATTGGGAGAAGTTTAAGGCCGCTTTTCTTGATAGGTTCTTTCCCCTTGAGATGAGGGAAGCTAAAGTACTTGAGTTCATTAAAATTCGACAAAGGGAACATGAGTGTGAGGGAATATGCTCTAAAGTTTACTGAATTGTCCAAATATGCTCAAACAATGGTTCCCGATTCAAGGGCCAAGATGAGTAAGTTTCTTTTGGGTGTGTCCGAAATGGTGGTTAAAGAGTGTTGAACCGCAATGCTCATTCATGATATGGACATCTCTTGTCTCATGGTACATGAAAAACAAATTGAGGAGGAGAAACTCAAGGAAAAGTCTAGAGAGGTAAAAAGGGCTAAGCCCGGTGATGGTAACTTTTCACATGCAAGGTCCGAGGGAGAAGGTCGTCCTAGACTCTGACAAAAGTTTTCAGGTCAAGATTCCTCCAATGCTCCTCCTAAGTTCAACAAACATAGGGTGTCTAACCCTAAGCCTCAAGGAGGGAATGGTAGTGGATCTTCATTGCCTATGTCTAATTGTGTCAAATGTGGAAGGAAGCACGAGGGTAAGTGACTAGCCAGCACAAATGGTTGTTATGGTTGTGGTAAAAGTGGTCACAAAATGAGGGATTGCCCAATGCTTATGGCTAAAGTAAGATGGGGCAAGCAAGCTCCTCCTAGTGGTTCGGGTTCCAATGCTCCTAAACAAAACTCCTTCTATGCACTCCAGATCCGAGGTGAACCAGAGGGTTCTCCGGATATGGTTACCGGTATGTTGAAAGTTTTCCAACTTCATGTTTATGTTTTACTTGATCCCGGTGCTACTTTGTCCTTTGTGACGACATATGTGGCTATGAAGTTTAATGTTCTTCGGGATGTGTTGTTAGAACCTTTTTATGTCTCTACTCCTGTTGGTGATTCTGTGGTGGCTAAGAGGGTCTGTAGAAAGTGTCATGTTTCCTTGTCTCATAGAGTTACTCTTGTTGACTTGGTAGAGCTTGATATGTTAGATTTTGATGTTATCTTGGGTATGGATTGGCTACACTCTTTTTATGCTTCTATTGATTGTAGAACCCGAGTAGTCAAGTTTCAGTTTCCGAATGAGCCTATCCTATAGTTGAAGAGGGGAAATTATATGCCTAAGGGTCAGTTTGTCTCTTACCTTAAAGCTAGAAAGATGATTTCTAAGGGTTGTGTTTACCATCTAGGTAGGGTGAGGGATGTAGATTCCGAAACCCCTTCTCTCGAGTCGGTCCCCGTTGTAAATGAGTTTCTGAAAGTATTCCCAGATGATTTACCCGGTATTCCTCCCGAGCGGGAAATAGACTTCGGTATTAAACTTCTCCAAGATACACAGCCTATTTCTATTCCTCATTATCGTATGGCTCCGGCAGAATTAAAGAAGTTAAAAGAACAATTGAAAGATTTGTTGGATAAGAGTTTCATCCGACCGAGTATCTCTCCATGGGGTGCTCCAGGTTTGTTTGTTAGAAAAAAAGATGTTTATCTTCACAGGTGTATTGACTATCGTCAGTTGAACAAGGTGACCATTAAGAATAAGTATCCTATCCCAAGGATAGATGATTTATTGGACCAACTTCAAGGAGCAAGTTATTTCTCTATGATTGATCTCCGATCGAGTTATCACCAATTGAGGGTGAAAGATGAAGACATTCCAAAGACAACTTTTTGAACTCGGTATTGTCATTATATGTTTTTGGTAATGTCGTTGTGTTGACTAATGCTCTGGTGGCGTTTATGGATTTGATGAATAGGGTGTTTAGACAATACCTTGACATGTTTGTGATTGTGTTCATTGATGATATTTTGATCTACTTAAGAAGTCAGGATTAGCATATTGATCATTTGAAGATCGTGTTGCAAATTCTCAAGGACCACAACTCTTTGAAAAGTTAAGAAAATGTGAATTTTGTTGAGGTCCGTAGCTTTCCTTGGTCATATTGTGTCAAGCAAGGGTATTGAGATAGATCCTAAGAAGACGGATGCGGTCAAGAGTTGTCCTAGACCTCTAACTCCTTCTGATATTAGAAACTTTTTGGGTTTGGCCGGTTACTATAGAAGGTTTGTTTAAGGTTTCTCTTCAATTTCCTCTCCTTTTATGGCTTTGACTCAAAAGAAGACTCAGTTTATACCGAAGCTTGTGAGAAGAGTTGAACGATAGACTTACTTCCGCTCCGATGTTGACCTTACCGGAAGGGACGGATGGTTTTGTGGTTTATTGTGATGCCTCAAGAATTAGGCTAGGGTGTGTGCTTATGCAAAATGGGAAAGTTATTGCCTATTCCTCAAAGCAACTTAAGATTCATGAGAAGAATTATCCTACTCACCACCTTGAATTATCGGCGGTCGTATTTTCCTTAAAGATTTAGAGACACTATTTGTATGGAGTTCAACACTACAAGAAAACATTCTATTAGCTATGGATTTTAGCTAGAGAACTAATATTCCTAGCTAATCAATACATTAGCGTCGGATTTAGCTAGAAATGTCTTGTTTCCTAGTAAACTTTTTAGTCTGGAAATTTAGTCAAATAACAGCTAGGAATTAGCTATGAACAATCCCTAGCTAATACATTGCTTGGGAGCTTTCCAAGCAAAATCTCTAGCTAAATTTTGGCGGGAAACCAAAATTGGCGCCAAATTTTTTGCAGGAAATCTAATCTGGCGCAATTTTTCTCTCCTTAAGGATTTTGGTTTAACTAGGAAAATATTTCGTAGCTATGCCCTAGCTATGTTTCAGCTAGGAATGATGCCTAGCCAAATTGATAGGTTGCTAGGAAAGTTTCTTGCAAATTCTATATTTAAGTTTTAGTAGGAATTGAGTCGTGTGTCCCATATATTTTTTTTAAATAATCTTTAGAACAATTATAATTCTATAAAAATATATGTGTAATAATTAATTAAATTCAATAGTTATAAATAAATATTTAAAAGTGGGACAAGAAATTAAATACAAAATAAAGTGCATATTTTAGTGTTTAAATGTATTTCTTTTAAACAACTAACTCTAAACTTGAACTTTGGTTAATAGTAACAAACTACTAATGAAGTCATAAATGACTAATTTGAGGCCAAATTAAAATACAAACTTCCAAAAATCAGAAATTCATATAAAATTAAATTAAAGAAGTCTAATATAGAGATAAAGACAAAGAAATAAAAATTGAAAAAATGCAACATATCCGATCTTAAGACTAAAGTCATATAATAATATAGATAGAAAAATAAATACAAAATTAACGCATAATTTTCTTAGTTCTTATCTTTATCTTCTCTCATAACGAATCAAAATTCAAGAGACTTCATTTATCGAGTCAAACAAAAACATGAATCAAATAGTACAATAATGATATAAGCGTTTGGATAGGGGTCATATGAAACCTAGAAGTTGAATTTATATAGATAAAATAGAGGAATATCAAAAGATATCTTAAAATTTTAAATT
>JAJONR010003697.1:0-54333 GCA_029582245.1 Solanum etuberosum
AGTTCTATTTTATTTAATTCAAATAAGTTTTTCAATTAAGTTTAGTTCTTCATAAATAAATTTTTATAATTAATATTTTTGGTTTATTTAAGAGAATATATTTTTCATTTTAAATCTATTCTATTTCAAATTTAAAAGTTACCAATTTAAAAAATCATGCAAATAACTTTTAAAAGTGCTATATTTAAAATAAAACAGTTTTCAAGAGTAAATAATTTTTTTAAAAGTGGGTATAGTTTTGTTTTACATTACTTTTAAAGATAAAAAATAAATTTTAATTGCACTTTTGAATTTAAAACGGTTAAAACTTCTCAACTCTAACCTTATTAATCCAAAAGTATATATTTAATTATTCAAGTAGAAAGAATTAATTTAAGTTTTAAATTTTCGTAACTAATTATTTAAGTACATAATAAATCTTATTAGTTATTTTAAATTTTAAAAAATATTATATTTTATAAGATCCATGCAACGTGCGGGTACATATACTAGTATTCTTATAATATAATATGTGATACTTTTCTCTTTTATCTTTTATATTTAAGCATTTAAACATATATCTTTTGATTATTTCTAAAGTCAAAATCGAAATCTCTAATTAATATTGAACTTGAAAAAATAACACCATTTTCCTTAGTTTATTTAGATAACAAGCAATTCCATGAAACAAACACACTTGTTGAATTCAAGTATAATAGATAACCAGTATTCAAATTATTGTTTCATGTTTCTCGTTTTCTTCTCATGGACAACTAGGTTTATAAGTCATGATTTTGCATTATTACTTTTTATCCTAAAGAAGAGAAGACAATTAGTTTAATTGATTTGTCCCTTTTAATATAACTCATTTTGTCTAACAAGTTATTTTCAACCAAACAAATCAACAAAACCCCTTAGATTAATAAACTTATACTTATATTATGTTCATCCGGTTAGATCACTTTGTGATGAACTTGCAACTACTAGTGCACCTGTATCAAATCTAGAACTCATTGTTAAAATTCTTAGTGGACTCAAATCTGAATTTCGAGAACTCTCTACTGCTATTCGTGCTTGAGATTCAATAATTTCCTATGAAGAGCTTTCCGCAAAGCTTCTGGATCACAAATATTTCCTAAAGTTTAAGGACGACAAGAAGCCTCTATAAACTAATATCACCGCTATTGTAGCACAACAGACCATCTCAACTGCTCCTCACCAGGGTAACAATAATTACTCTCGCAATCGTCGTCCAGGTGCGAACATTCCTCCCAACAATCAGCAATGGCAGGCACAACCATGGCGCACACATTGAATCAACCAGCAACAACACTTTAACAAGAAGCTTCGCAGCCAACTATGTGATCGCGCAGGTCATTTTGCAAAAGTCTGCAGATCTCTGTCCCATAACTATCTGCAAGCCCGGGCAAATGGTATTTTATTGCATGTAAATGAAATGTGGAACCCCCATGGATCGTGGACAGTGGATCCACTCATCGAATTGCATCTGATGCTCAAAGCCTAGCCAGTGTGCATGACTACCACGAAACCAAAGAGATCACTATGGGCATGGTCACACCATTCCAATATCCCATACTGGTAACGCTCACATAAGTGCATCAAATTATTATTGCAAACATCTCAGTACCTTATGCTCCCCTCTCATATATAAAAACTAACCTTATTTTTGGTTCTCAGTTTTGTTGTGATAATTATTCCTCTATTGAATTTTTCCCTTTCCATTATCTTGTGAAGGATCTAAGTACGGGGGTGTCTCTAGTTCATGGGAAGAATAAGGATAGGTTGTATGAGTTGCCACCGGTCTCTACACATCGTTCTCCTCAATGCAATGTCGGTGTTCCAATTGAATGTGAAACCCTTGGTCTACCACTAATTTATCATACATTCCTATGGAATTTCACTAGTGGGTTTTTTTTGCCCATTAGGTCCCTAGAATTCAGTCAGAATATTGATTCCCTTGATATTATCTAGACCAAGGGTTTCTTGAATGTTAGAAATTGTTGGGTTTTAGCTGTTAGAATGATCCAAATCAGATTATCATGTTGTTGCTCAGTTTCTTGCATGAAATTCAGAACCCTAGCTATGTAATTTCTTTAGTTGATGAATTACACATGCTAGGCCAGCTATTTCAGTTATATACATGCCTCAGTTAACCAATGTCATATTATCAGATATAATTGTTGCATTCTCAGAGTTTGCATGTCAGAACATCGAGCTATCTATGTTTTACACAATTCAGTCATAATTTGTTAATTTCATAATCAATTGGGAGTAGCTTAATACCGAGTGGACTAGAATTCCAGCGTACCCTCATAGTTCCAGAACTACGTGCCCCGTAGGTTGTAAGTCCCCTCTATGGGCATCATTTTAGTGATCACGCCAGTCATGCCTTTATACCTCTGGCAGAGGATTCCATGCTTTTATGATGAAATTCTATGTACCCATGCTTAACCCATGTTTCTAGGAAGAAATAGATTAAAATGGGTTTTATTCTATGAAAGGAAAATTTATGAATTTATGTGTATTCTTATAGGATAAATAATATACAATATAAATTACTTTGAGATTGAAGCATATGTGATGATTTATGATAAGAATTTCTTTGAGAGTGAAGCATATGTAATTAATTGTTGATTATTGGTGTGATTGTTATGGAAGGGATTTTCCCACATGATTTCTATGTATGAATGTGAAAGGCTTTCTCACATTCAATGATTCTAGGTTGAAATAATTTCTCACCTAAAATGAATTTAAATTAAGGCACTATGGAATTGATCAGGCTAGAGGCGATTACCCATGTAATATGATAGAAAGACAAGAGGTGAATACCCATGTCACATGATGTACGGAAAAAAGGCGATTACCCACGTTCCTATAATGCAAGTTGGACAAGAGGCAACTACCCATGATCCCAAAGTAAGAGGGATAAGAGGCGACTACCCATGATCCCAAAGTAAGAAGGAAAATAGGTAATTACCCATGATACCTTTATAGTAAGTCAAAAGGCAATTCTCCATGTCCTTAAAAGATAAGCTATGATATGTTATGATAGGTGATGAGTTTGGATTGTTGCTTGAGTTTTCCTTCCATGATGAGTAAGACTAGAGGCAGTTAAACTCTTATGTGATGTTTATGCAAGCTACCATATTTAGTACATTTTTATTCTAACACATACTCTTGCCTATATTTCTTATCCAAATTTAGGGTCCGACGTTCCCGATTCTCATCCCTGAGGCTAGGATATACAGTAGAGGAAGAGTTGAAAATTGGTGAATCCTCATTCATCCGAGGATTTGGCCAATACTTTTCTTATGTTCTTTTCATTTGAGTTTTGAAACATTGATGTACGGGCTGCGCCCCGAGATTCTATTATATTAGATGGTTTTTGAGACAAGTGTTTTAGACATCCGCTTTGCAATTAAAAACTTTTGTAATGTTGAAAATGTTTTAAATCTCGTTGATTTTCTATTATATTGACTATGAAAGCTAAGTGGCTTGTATGAGGCCTATCGGGATCTTGTACGCCATGTTAAATCTAGGGGGTACCTCTGGGTCGTGACATATTCTTTTGCCCTTTGAAGCGCATAGTATTTTGAAATTCCTTCCAAGAAGGTGGAAGTTTATCTACTATGCCACAAACAATAAGGTTATCTCATATTTTGGCCTCCTCAGACCTGGGCTCTCCAACAATCATTATAAATTCTTGAGCTTGGTCTACCACTAATTTATTGTCCACCATTTGGAAACGAAAAAATCTACTAGCCGCATATTTTTTCGCTCCAGCCTCTTCGGTATCATACTTACTCTGCAATGGTTTCCAAATTTTCTTTGCACTAGAGTAAGTTCTATCATAATAATCATAAAAATTATCGGATAGACAATTAAGAATGTAATACCGATACTTATATGAATCACCATTGTACTTTTCCACTTTCTCATGATGAGAAATAAGTTCATCATCATCCATAGAGGTATCATCAATTTTATTAGGATTCTTCTCAATTAACACATAAGAAACATTGAGAAGACTTAAGTAGAAAAGTACTTTACCCTTCCATATCTTGAAATGGTTACTATTGAACTGAAATGGCTTGTTAAGGTCTCCCATCTTGATATCCGCAGATTTTTCAATTGTAGCCATTATGAATCTCCTTAAAATTGTTAGTCAAAAATTACAAAATAACAAAATTACAAGATTACAATTGAAAATAAAATGAAGAAATAAAAATCTCTTCCGGCTGAGGCGCGAATATCTCGCTCTCTTTAAGGAGATTCAAGCCCACTGCAGCAAATGTTTTTCACCGGTCCAGCAGTAGTCCTTCTTGACTTGTCCTCTCCAGGATACAACAGCCTAATCACAAAAGTGTAACTCAACAAACTCTGGACAAGAGTTGAGTCCAAAGCTCCACAAAAAAGAATACCTCCCTTCAACTAATAAGAAATTTCTTTTTGACTAACTTTATGCACTCTATATTTTCTTCTGTGTCTAAACCAAATGAAGACCACCACTATTTATACTAGAAGAAGTCTTCCTAGCAATGAATAGGAAGATAATGGGATAGTAAATAGTGAAGATAAATGTCCTTAGGAGTTACATAGGTTACAGGGTATAATGGAGGATTAAAGAATGATAATAAGGAGAGTGTAACAAATGCCTTCAATGGCAAAGGAAGATGCTGCCCAAGGTTCCAACGTTCACTGGAACGTTTCTGCCAATAAAGCCAATTGTAATTGGCATTATATGACCACTAAGTCAGTGACCAAATGCATGAGTAATTAGGCAACATTAAGACACAAAAATAATTAGCAAATTGAATAAAAAAATATAATATTAAAATGCTCAATAATCAACAGTCGCAATTTATATTTGTCAAAAATATATACTAGTTGATATTCTAAGAGTGTGTTCGGTATACGAAGGAAAATGTGTCTTAGAAAATAAGTAGATTTTTACTTGTAACTTTTATCTTGTGTGAAGTAGGTATGCTAAAATATTATCCTAAAATTATTTATACATAATCTAGACACAAATACTATGAGAGGTGGGGATGGAGTCTATGAGCGTAAGGTGAAAATGAGCTGTGTTGGAGCTTGGAGGGTGAGAGGAGACAATCAATGTGGAATGCCACTTATAGAACTTCTTTTTTCTACTTATCTCGAGGAAGTCATTTCCTCATCGTTTAAGGAACTTAATTTCCGAGAAAAACATTTTTCAAAGATTTTGACCAATCCGAACATGAGAAAATCGAAAAATATTTTCCTCCGTACCAAGCACATACTAAATCTTTTAGAGTTATATTCACTAAGTATATGTTTGGTAAAAAAAATATTTTATAATTTTCTTGTGTCTGATTGATCAAAATATTTCGACGATTCGTAGGTCCTGGCCGTGGTTCTACCTTTCACAGTTTTCTTGGTGCCTATCCACGGACCCACCTACGGTCCGTGGTCCCATCAACGGGCCGTGGTTGGCCTCTGTGGTTTGGCACCTTGAAGTTCTAACATGCCATTGGGCCCTTTCTCGAATCCGAGCTGTTACAAATACAAGTCAAGTTATATAGAACACAGGTACTCCTATCACTCCAACCAACCTTCACAACTACAACCCGCATAAAAATAGCCTAACCTAACATTGCACAATTTAAATAGCTCATAACTCAATGACAACACTCCGACAATTTCAGATCAACAATACACTTTATAAAGTCATCAATTAGAAGTCCCATTGAAAATCACTCAAAAGTTTACTATGATAAAGATATGCAATACAATGAAATGCAATGCCAAGTATGGTGATGCATGCCTGACCTAGTGATACTCACCCGCTGTCTCTCATTTCGGAACAAATGAGGGACATATCTTTCCTTACATCTGTCACAACATGCAACATGAGTGATAATGCTCAAATGTCCTCTTATAAACTAATAAAAAGGGAAAATGGTCGTAGTCAGTAAAAATCCAACAAAGTTTCTTAGTATCAAAACTATTTTTTTCAAAACTCTCTTTTTCTCTCTCATTTGGGCTATTCATAGTTACCAATAATTTGGGCAAAAAACTCAATACGCGTTTATTCGACAAAATTAGTCGGGCTCGTTGAGCTCATTCGGTGAATCACCACTTGTGCTTTAGTTTGCCTTCTCATGCTCTAGGCTTCTGGTGTTTGAACCTCAGTCGGCGAACTCCTTTGAGTCTGCCTTTCACGTTTGGTGCATCACCGAGTACCACCTGATTAGTGGTAGATATACACTTATTTAAGGTCCATTTAGCTCAATAATTAGTGTCCTCAATGCCTAACTTTGTCCTTTTCTAATCAAATATTGATGATTTGCAGGTATGAAGACAATTGGACAAGGAAAGGACAGAAGTTTTAAAGAATGGCCAAAAATATAAAAAGAAATGCAAAGTTTAACCTATCATGAAGGGCGAATCACCAACTGAGCATGACCTCTCCCAAATTGGCAGTGCATAGCACTTGAGTCTATCAAAGAAGGTTGGTGAACTCCAGTAGTGAAGACAATGTGCTGAGTTAGAAAGGCGATCTTGTTGCACATCACCCAAAGTGACAGTGTGAAAGGTAAAGATTTAATTCTCAAAAGGTGAACTAAGGTGGTACACGGCAATTCACCGAACGTGAAAGGATGACTCAATCAAGTCCGCCAACTGAGGTTCAAACACCTGAAGCCTGGAGCATCACAAGGTGAGCTAAGGAGCGAAGGGCGATTCGCTAAGCGTGTTTGGCAAGCCTGACCAATGCCAATGAGTTGGTTATTTAGTATATTTTTGGCCAAATTTTGGGAAAATATAAATAGAACAAAGGATACAATTTTCAGAGAGTTCGATAGTTGGATAATCAAAATTCGAATTGGAGTTAGACAATAGTTTTAGAACACTTTACTTTTGAAAGAACACTCTTCTATTTCTTCGGATTTTACAATTTAAGACTTGATTTTAATAAAATTGAAATTAAATCCTAAGTGGGTTTACTCTTAATTTCTTGATTTCAAGTTACCAATGACTGCTTTCATGGAAGGTATATTTTCTCTATTTTTTTGTGATGGTTGGCTAAAACCCCAAGATCTAGGGGTGCTCTAATGGGGTTAGGTGTTGATTTAATGTAGTGGGTATTTTGCTATGCTCTATTTTTTTGTTGTTCATGCATGAATTGTGTCTAATTACTATGGGATTAGATTATGGGTTAAGGTTGAAAATTTAATTTCTACTTCTGATCTCTGGTTGATGCTCAAAAGAGATTAATTGGAGTGGGTAATTAGTTCAATACTAGCAATTTAGGTTTGATGTCTATGGCTTGCTTGAAAAAGAGGTTATGGATCGGATAGAGTAAGGTATTGGGTTGTTTAGAATTGGCAATTAGATGAGACCAAAAGGAGATTCTATGCATTGATGCTTTCAGATCAAAAAAAGATTTGCGTCATTGAAGATGACTTAGCCTATTCATGTATGTACATCACTATAGAGCAGCACAATCACCCCTATGTTACGTCGATTTCCAATCCCCGCACCCCTAGATTGCTTGTTAACTCTTGATTTTATTCCAATTTTAGTTTAATTACGATAATTGATAACCAAAGCTTTATATTAATTTGGTGGTACCATCCACCCAATTGTTCTAACTAGTACAAATGAGTTGATTTAAAATACAAATTTCTTTATAAGGAATTCTATACGATATACCATTCCCCGTGGAATTCGACCCTGATTCTTCATTGGGTTTTTTTTTTACTAACGACGATCGCTCAGTATTTTTATTGATTTTGGAGTGTGATTTGAGTGTTATCAAAAAATGGCGCCGCTGCCGGGGAGTGCTAGTTGAGAATTCTAATTGAGAAATTGGATTTTAGTTTGGTATATTTGTAGTAGATTTGATTTTTGGTGTTGTTGTTAGCTGATTTGAAGGTTGACAAGATGAGTGACCATGGTAGTGACAATGACAGTCACTGTGGTGTAAATGACAATATGGGTTATCTTAATGACATGCCCATTAATGTCATTCAAACCACGGGAGCAATCCGGATACCTGCTACATCCGGGAGGATGGTGTTTCACATCACTGGAACTATAATACAATTGCTCCAAATGAAAGGAATCTTTGGGGATCTAGCTTATGAGCACCTTAGGAATTTCAAGGAGGTGTGTGGACCCTTTGTGTTCAAGAATATCTTCCACGAATCCATAAGGTTGAGGTTATTCCCGTTCTCTATAACGGGAGAAGCTACAAGTTGGTTGGCAGAGTTGCCAAATGATTCTATTACTTCGTGGGATTAGCAGACTTAAGCATTCTTGGAAAGATTCTTTCCACCCTAAAATATGGTTAAACTTCATCACCAAATTCAAAATTTCAAATGTATTCAAGGTGAACCTTTGCATGAAACGTGGCTGAGGTTCAATAAATTAGTCTTGCAATGTCCAACGCATGGCGTTCCGGACAATTTGCTACCGCATGGTCTTAGCTCGCCGAAACCAACTCGGCGAATCACCCAGTTGGTATTTACTCCGCTTTTTGTTCCTGAGCCCCGAATATTCTGACACTATCTGATTTGGCGAGCTCATCGGAGCTCACCAATCCTGTTTGGCGCATCACCTTCCCGTTAGACGAGCCTTAGACATGTTTGTGAAACGTGTTTCAATTTGCGTTTGATTTCAACTAAAATTCACAAATACATTGTTTGAATTTGTGCTTTGCAGGTAATGGCTAAAACCAAAGGCAAGCATAAAGTGTCTTCCGACATGGAGTCGGGTAGAGAGCCCTTTCCTCCTCCTCCTCCACTGAAAAGACATCGAGGGATAACAATAAATGAGCCTTTGGAGGCTTCCCAACATCGACAAACTACCACCCCACAACCATCTACCCAAGATAGGGTACAACCTAGGGTGGTAAGGAAGAGGGCTTAAATTAGATCCAAGTTGTCCTCTGTCTTGTTCTTGCTTTCCTGTTTTCCAAATTTCTTTTATTTTCGTTAGGTTGAGGCTGACTTGTCTTGGTGGGAAAAGACAAGTGTCATCATGTCCATTTTTGGGTCGTGACAGTAACTCATACACCACATACAAAGTCTCAAAGAAAAACGAATAAAACAATAAAGTCTTCTTGGTCTTGCCCTCAGAATATGATGACTCACCAATCCAAAGCAATAAAAGTCTAAGCTAGCCACGAACGGGAGGAGAGGAAGCATTGAAACCTATATTATTAAACAATGTTGGCATAAGTATGCATTAGTATATGGAATGCACTAAGTATGAGGGATATGCATAAGAATGTAAAACATTATTATAAGGGGACATAATGGAAAACATGATCTGCATGACCAAGCTAAAACATAGTAAAATCCTTAAAGAAGAATCATAAATCATGAACATCGTCAATGCATCTTAAAATCATATTGAAAGCTTCATTAAACCTTGAAGAACAACTAAGTTCATTTTGTGGGATGTATACTATTAATCGACATAGACCACGTGAGCTATAACATGAAATTTGGTATCTTGCTTCCACACCAAAAAGATATGCCATTACTTGTCAAGGCAAGGACCTTAAACTTCTAGCTTAGGTGGATCCACTAGCTATGTCTTTCTAAGATAAATCTACGGGGGCACATAGTTAAGGACACTGAAATTGCTTCTAGAGACCCGACCTCTACTATTGGGAGAGCCTCAATCTCAATATCCTCTCGGTGTTGAGTGAAAATTCTAACGGAATAGTCATATTCATAAACATATCGTCATACATGGAAAATCACAATTAAGTTACTAATCCAAGCTTAAATCATCATAGAGTAGCTCATTAAATCATGAATCATGGATGTGTGAGAAAATCTTTCACCCAAATCATGATTTCTTAATATGTGAGAAAATCTTTCACAATTTTATTGCTGCTTATTTTACAAGCAACCTTAGTTCATAAAAATATTCTTTTCATAGATCATGCATAGCTTTCATAAATCATAATTCATATCTTCATAAATTCATAGTTAAAATCATGAATAATGCATGAGTCCATATGAAATCAATTGAAAAACATCTAATTGAATCAAATTATTCATAAGAAGACTAAAATTGAACAACTGAATCATAACAATTAAGACCCATGGAGAATTAAATGAAAGCCTAATCAATTTTGATTAAATTGAATTTTGAGAATTGAGATCTTTTGGGACCCAATGGATGAATGGAATCCATTGGTGAATTCCCACATACCTTAATGATCAAAGCCCAAAAGTAATGGACGAAAAGGGAGACTTGAAGCTTGAACCCTAGATTTCTTCCTTGAAGCTTGAGAGTATTTGGAGAGGATGAACTTGGATGAGATTTAGAAATTTGAGAGAATGAGAGGGTTTTTGGTACATTTAAGAATAGAAACGTAGCCATATGACTTAAAATTAGGGTCAAAGTATATGTATTAATTTCATAGGAAAATACCCAAATATACTTAAGAAATAACTGCCGGAAGTGATCAACCGTAGAACCAACTTCAGAAACAAAAAATTCGTTTAATTCCCATGAAACAATTTCTATGAATTGTCACTCCATCTACAGTCCGTAGACCCCTTCCGTAGAATCCAAGTTCAAGTCCAGAGTTTCACTAAGTTTGGGATCTTTCTACGAGACCCTTCCTACAATTTGTAGAACCAACTACGACCCGTCATTTTCTTCCCGTAGACCTAAGGTCCAAAATCAAATCTTTGAATCCATCCTACGAATTCCATCTACGACTCATCCAAGTTCCTACGGTTCGTCATGTAAAGTCATAGGTCAGACTTCAGAAACTTGAAATTCCAAAAACTCAAATTTAGATCTACGACTTCCTTCCTACGGCCCGTAGGACTTCCTACGGCCCGTAGGACTTCCTACGGTGCGTAGATAAGACTTGTAGAACCTGCTTTAGTGAAATTTTCTGCACTTTTCCTTTTCAACTTAACTTTTCAATTTTTAAGGTTTTTCAAGGCGTGGTACCCAAGCCAACCATTAGTATCTTGTACCGATGTGGTAATTGAGACAACCATCAATCACAAATAACATGCACAATCACAAGGACGATGAACAACCAACATGAAAAACCACAAGTAAATAAACCAGTTCATTTTATGAGATTATCACATGAAGTCATTTCACATTAGCCTTATAGTTTCCCCCACATGCACTACACAATAATACTATAAAGAAGTTAACATGCACACATTACATACTTTGAAAAACAACAAACTATCACCTATCGGAAGAAATCCTTCTAGATAATCCCTGATCATCGTCCAATCACCTATAATTTCCTTCCCCAAGGTAACACCCAGAAACATCATAAAATAACAATAATTAGCTAAAGTTATCATCATCCTAACTACAATTAGCCACATATTTAATCATCCAAACTTCATACCTGAAGGTCTATACATGCGATCTCCGACTATTCACAAGATATAATATAAGTAAAAATGGATCTAACTACTCAGTTAAAGAGGCATAGCCTACTTGGGCGCCAAGAAATTGCTGATGAACTTTCAATGCATGTCTTCAACTCTGTGAAAATGAATCATAATAAATGAGGACCGAATTCCTTGAGTTTTCACCTTAATTGCTGAAATCTCTCCCATACATTACTCCCATGCTACATGTGTCTTAACAGAGTTTTGGAGGCAACCTTTGTCTATCCTCCCCTTGAAAAGTGGGAGAAAAATTAAAGACATTATATTTATCTAGGATCTTATTTCGTCAGCCCATTATAGCGGTCATATAGACGTTATAGAGGTGCTGCCAATTAAGAAGAAGTAACTGAACGTTGATGCCAGATACTGGTTCGGTTTTATTAGTAGCACTATCATGCCTTCACAGAATTAGTCGATCCTCCGACACCTAAAGGCTGCTTGTCTTGGTTCGATCATAGATCGACAGAGGTTGAACTTGGGGATGCTCATTGAGTAAGAGATGGCCATGAGGGCCAAGCAGAGTCAGACCTCCCTGCCATTTCCAATGCTGATTACTGAGCTGTGCCGGTGGGCCCGTGTTCCTAGGGATGAGAAGATGGATGTGGAGGTAACAGCCACCTCTTCTACTGACATTCGATGCATTGAGGCCGAGTACTTGAGAGATGAGGCCGATAGGAGGAGGGCTGCACCGGCGGATACGTCCCCGATAGTTGACGTTGATATGTTTCCGACTGAGGCAATCATGCCCTCTCAGGCTACTGAGCCTACAGGTACCTCTGGCCCTTCTGCTTCTGATATTCCCAGTTCTTCTGCTGCACCCCTCTCACTACTTCTGCTGCTACTACTACTTCCTCCCGACCCCATATCACCCAGGCCATGCTTTATACGATGGTCCATCTGGCTCATTCTACCGATGTGCATTCCTCTCGGGTTGAGGCTACTGTGCCTGGGCTGATAGAGCCGATGATTGTTGCTGCTTTGGCCCCAATTCGAGCTGAGATAAGGGAGCATAGAGAGATGATTGAGGGCCTCAAGTTAGCATCGGATACCCTTATGGTGAGGGTGGAGGAGTGTGAGCAGAGTCAGGGTGCTGCTGATATTGTAACGGCCTTGAAGGCTGATATTATTAGGCTGAGGAAGGATGTGGACCTTTTGAAGTCCACAGATCTGTCGATGTTGTTTGGCACGGTTGAGATTCCTTACATTCCAGGTGCTGATATTCCAGCCAGTTCTAAGGTTTCTTCGGCTACTACGACCGGAATAATGCTAGGGATGATGATGCAGATGCTGAGTTAGAGGTAGAGACAGATGAGGAACAGCTGGGTGTTAGAGATGAGGTTGTGTATGATGATTTGGCAGACCTGGAGGGTGCCATGATTGAGACAGTTGTGCAGGCCTCTTTGAGGGACACATCTATGGTGGGCTCCAGTGGAGCCAATGATGCTGATGTACCGGGCACTGATACCCAGACAGAGGGAGTCACTGATATGCAGACCTTACCCAGGCCTAGCCAGGTAGGATGACTCTTTAGCCTCCCTTTCTGTTATTTTTTAGACTTTATTATTGTTTCGTTGCATTTGAGGACAACTGCTATTTTTGTTGGCGGGGTGAGGTATTTCAATACCTACCTCTATTGGGCTGTTTTTGTGGATATTGTTTTGTTGTTTGTTTTGGTTTTGTGAATATTGGATCTTATTTTGTGTTTATATATATATATTGGTTTTTGATCCACTTTGGTCCATTGTTTTTAATGTGCAAATGGTTTTGAACTAGTTTTAAAAAAATTCCACCTCTCATTGCGTGTGAATGTGGCTGTTCTTTTGCAAATTCGAGTGTCGGTTGTGCTCAATACCGATGACTTGAATAGTGCTCTCAATTGAACGATTTGAGTGTGCGGCTACGATGAGGCAAATTGAGTTACATAGGTCATATGTGAACTCCTAGCATCTCGTTGGGACTAGCCGATTATTGAGTTGATCTCTTGTGATGATCGTTGCACGCTAACTGAAAATTGTAGAGTCCTGTTTGATGATTGTACCGAATGCCTTGTGTGGTGAGATTTTCTTGAACTATGTGCTTGATGATACCTAGAACTTGACCCATTAGTCAAATTGATTGATTAAAGCGAGTGATTGAAATGATCTTAGGCAACATTTGTGAAGAGTGAACCTAAATTGATAGTATAACTCTTTGTGGCCACCTTGTAAGAAGTGTGAACCTTGCTTGACATCTTTTGAGCCTATCATTTTCTTTGGAAGAAATCTGAACAACTTTTACCCCTTTGTCCCATCACCCATAACCTTCATGAAGTATTGGTTCGTTTGAATAGCCAACTTAGGCAAAAAGCCTAAGTCTGGAGTGTGGTGAAAAAGGAGGAAAGTCAAGAAGTGTGAAAAATCCCCTTTTGATGGATTGTTTTGAAAAAGATGGAACCCCTCCATGTAAAAAAAAGATAAAGGTGAAAATGGAAAAAGACTGAAAAAAGAGAAAAGTTTGTGAAAGGAGTAAAAGAAGCAGGGTATCCAATGAGTTATGCTTAGTTGAATAATGGGATGGATTTTGAACGTGTTTGAATGTGAAAGAGAAGGAGAAAAAAATGATTTTCAGGCCATACTTCATGTAGGTAAAAACCACTAAGCCAAAATAACATACCTTTACACTCAGCCCCATTACATGCCTTGGAAAGACCTTCGTGATCTTGAGTGAGCTGAAAAGAATGTTGTTTGGAAAATAAGGGCAAGCCTATGGGTAGAGTCATGCATGTGTTCATCTTTGTAAGTGTGAGAGTTGTATTTGATTCCGTAATCTTAATTTGTTGAGGAATTTTGTGTGAGTGTGGAATCATCCTTGTTGTGAGGGCATTTGAATGGTTTTGTTGAGTATGAACTTGCATTTGGAGCAAGCATTGTGAGCTTGAGTCTATTTGATAATGGTGAGTCACAATTTGAAACTTAGAGTGCACAATTGAACATTGTATGTGCAGTTTTTACCTCTTGTGTGCATTTGTGTTGAGTCTTGAGTAGCACTGTTTGTAGACATCCTTGTTGAACTAATTGATCTTGAGTTTTACTTGAGGACAAGCAATAGTTTAAGTTGGGGGTGTTGATGAGTTTGAGATTTCAACTCATTTAGGGCTTTGTTTTCATAGTTTAAGTGTCCTCAATGCCTAATTTATGCTCTAAACTGATGTTAAAGTGTTGATTTGCAGCAATGAAGGCTAAGGAGAAAGGCAAGGACATTACCGGGAAAAAAGGAGTGAAAAAGCTGAAGAAGTTGAAGGAAGGCGATCCTGGTGATCGCCAAGACTACTTGGCGAGCCGTCGTGTGGCTCTTTAGTTCACTTAAAGTTTCTGCATGCCAGCCCTAGGGAAGAACCTACTTGGCGACGGAAATAGACATTTGGCGGACCACCGACCGGATCGGTGACCTCGATCCTGATTGCCTAAAGTCACAGAACCCTGAGGATAAAAAGTCAAGGAGAACCGGTGATGGAATGGAGCAAAAGGCGCATCGCCGACGCTCGAATTACTTCGCCGACGCTCGAATTACTTCGCCTAATGGTCCTAAAGGCAAATTTTTTTAGAAAACTATAAATTGAAATTTAAATGAATAGTTTTGGGTTCTGAGTCCGAAAGTTTTTGGAGTTTTAGTTTTCTCTGAGTTTTTATTGTAGAACTTAGAGATTTTGAGACTTGGTTTTGAGGAATTTTTATTTGGATTTTTGAATTAAGTTGATTTGAAGTATTGTAGAAATTTGGGAACCATTACCGAGTTCATGGCTAACATAATTAGTAATCGTTTCTTCCTTTTTATGATGTGTGGCTAAAACCCCAAATTCTTGGGGTGTGATCATGTGATTATTGACTTAATTAGCTTATGGGTATTGTTATTTACTAATTTAAATGCTTAATTGAAGTGGGTTTAATCGATAGCTATGTATTAATCTATGAATTGTAGTTGCAAATGCAATTCTAACTTAGTGTTCTGGGCTTGCTTAAGAAAGAAGTTTTAGAACTAAGGTTATCGATTGATGATTGTAGTTATTGAGTTGATGTGGGTTCAGTTCGCGAGAGTGAATCCTAAACTCAATTTTACCTATCTAGCTTGAGAGAGTAGATAAATTAAGGTTTTGGGCTATTTATATTGTTAAGCTTGTCGAGGTTCGAGAGAACTCGCTTGAATCGTAATAGTTTTTCGAGAGAAAGATATTGCATCTATAGTCTAGCCAACTTTTTGAGATTTAGAATTGTTTTGTAAATTTCAATTATCCATATAACGAAATTAGCTTATAATCGATCACATCCCCGAGAATTCCTCTCTACTTATTGTTTCCCATGTTTTCGAAATTATTTTAGTTGCTAATTGACAAACCAATCCCCCCATCTGACATTCGTGTCACCCTTTCAATTTATCTAAATGTTTTCGATAATTTTTATTCCTATAACCGAGTAGATCACATTTACAACTTCATAACTGAATTCAAACTTGTACCACTCCCTGTGGGTTCGACCCCAACTCATTTGTTGGATTTTATACTAGATTAAGATTACCTACACCTGGTATTGGATGAGGTGTAGTTGAGCGTTTAGCACTGGCTCACTTAAAGAAATTGATTTTCTCTAGTAGGTTGTTCGACCTAAAATTTAAGGTATATTAAGGCAAAAATTTTCTTTTTACGTATCGCACAAATCCTAAAAATTGTAACTCATCAAATGAGTCATTTTTACTATTCTATTGTTAGGAAGACCCTATCTGAAGGGCATTGGGATGTCAACTGACCTTATTTATTGAATTTATCTGTGTCTGTACTATTTGAAGTATACTTGACGGTTAAAGTTATTTTCCGTAGAGTTTCTCATTCCCTGTATCTATTAGTGAGCTATTGTCCTAAGAATGAGGCTAAATTGATGAAGATTTATCCTGTTGTATGTAAGGGGCTATGAAACCATTTTTTTTCTCTTGAGAAGTTCTTACAAAAAATGTTGGTTGAAAATTATTCTCATACTAACCTATGTACCCTATTCTTTTGGTTATATACTTGTCAAACAATCCATTTTCTAAGCAGGCTCATTCCGGTACCAAATTGGAGTCTTCTATAGTAAATCAAGTCATACATGTCAGTCTCCTTTTGAGTTTCTAAATGATTAATTTTCTAAGTTGAAGTCCAGTCAAGAGCTTCGAGTCTATTATGAGTCTATAGGCCTAAATGATCGTCCAAAAGTTAAGTGAAGTTATGATAAGACTCTTTAAGCACCTTAAGCTCTTTATGAATATCTTCATGTTTAAGTTACCTTTCTAAAGTCAAGTTAAGTATTTAGGTTTATTCTAAAAGCTTATGAGGTTCTATGAGTCGTTTACATGTTATACGAAAGAGATTATGGGATTATGAGAACAAGAGTACCAATGGGCCCAGATTGGCAACATGACAACTATAACATATATGCATAATAAATCCATGATATGACAGGCTATGCATTCTACTCCCGAGCTATAATCGGGAGGTATGGGGCCTATTGCCTATATTTATATGTATGAGACACTGATGGCCACAAGTTGGCGAATATGATACCGATTAGCTATCGAAAAGCACCACCATTGCTAACATTTGGTTGGATATGTCATGCATTTGAATCTATATATATGTATTCACGACATACGATTACACAATCATACCATGCATATTTGATTACTAGAAAGTCAAATGTCAGCGATCAAGGTTATTTGAGTTGAGTTTCAGTTTAAGGTGGTATCTCTATTACCCTTTTTATTGCAGCTATTTATGATTTTACTTTCCGCCTTACATACCAGTATATTTTCATTCGTGTTGATGTCCCATTCCCTAGGGACGTTGCATGTCGTGCTGCAGATTCACACAGAGGTCCAGATCGGCCTTTGAAATAGGGGTATGATCTCAGCGGAGGATTGGTAAGCTCCATTCTTCCTGGAGCTGTTGGTTGTCTATAGGTTTTGTATACTTGATTTTTGTACATAATTGTTGGTATTGTCGAGGCACTTTCTCAACAAATTGAGTTGTAGCATTCGTAGATAAGGTATCGAGTGCCCTTGCGCCTCCCCTAGTTTGGGGCATGACAAACTTGGTATCAGAGCAGGTCGTATCCCATGGAGTCCACAAGTTGTGTCTAGTAGAGTCTTGCTTATGGGTGTGTTGTGCACCACACTTGTAATCAGGAGACTACGAGACATTTAGATATAGTTACTAATCTTTCATCAGTTAGATTGTGCGCTAGAGCTAAGTTATAGGAAGTTAATTTCTAAATCACTCTCTACTTAAATGTCGTATAAGTTCTGTCTATTAATGACGACCTTATATTTGGCCTAAAGGACAAATGATAGTTTTACCAAGGGACGCAGTTTCCAGTCTATAACCCCTCTTGTTGTATGGATAACTTTTATAAAATGCATATATTCGAGTACCCTGACTAGATAGTGACTTATGATAGTCCTTTTATAAGTACCTAGTTCAAGAGTAAGTATCTTTAATTGTTTTATAAGAATGTATATGTGAGAATTTGACTTATTCGGTTTTATTGTAAGTTCAAAGGAGATTATTACGCAACTAAAGGTTAGAGTCAATGAATGTCAAGGGGTTACCTTTGAGATATAGATGTTATCTGAATTAGCTGAATTATGTATATTTATATACACGTGAAATGAAGTTCTCAATTAGGGTACAACTCTTCTAAGAACTAAAAGAACGATTGCATAATTTACATAGGTATTGGTTATCTAGTAAGTTAAGTCAATATAGTTTTATATGAACATCTTCTTTAATTTACTTGTATATAGGAATATGTGTGTTAGGTGCCTTACATGTTAACTATTACTCTATTTTTCTCCAAAAGTTGCAAAATCTATGCTATATTCCTCCTCTATTATGAAGATCCTTTGTTTTATGATATTTGTTTGTAAATAACTTGTCCTTGAAAAATATACTACCTCAGACCAAATTTTTTTTATATATCGCGAGTTTATATTGAAGCTCATATTTTATTATATCGACATGCATGCCAGATATGCTATAGATTATAAACCATAATTATGAGGACCTATTAAATGTTTTATAGCCGGTTATGACATTGAATACTAATTAGGGTTAGTTGTCAAAAATTGATATATGAATAAGTTACAATACATTTGCTTATACTATATGAGTTACGTGTTTCATAACCTAAGGGTACTAATTTCATAGGTTCACTAACAAACATGTTAAATGTGTTCTTGTAATTAATTATGTACACATTTTTTTATACCATCAACCCCCTGTTTGCAGTTACATATTATGTGAATCATTAAATATATGCTACTTATTTTATAAATGATTTCCTTACACTCTACATGCTATATAAAGTGTTGGCACGTATACATTCTCCTCAACATGAATTTTGCTGCATAAATCTTCTTCATGAAAGCTTAAAGTGATACCTATCATAATTATTTTATTCACCCTATTGATCATATATCTTGACACATTCCTTTACCTTTTGTATTTAAGTTGTTAATCATGATTTGTGTTCTGGATAATTTGTAAAAAAATTATTTAGGAAGTATTGAGAAATAGAAATATATAGTCTTTATGCCATATTGTTCTTAGTGATATGAAATTGATTAGTACTTGTAGCTCCTATATTGTAAAAGAATGTACGTGATGAGTTAACTTTTCAGTTGTTAAGTATTGTTTTATCTCGTATGACTATAAGAATCAAGTTAGTATATGTCTTTAGTTATGAGTCCTTACCGGAAGGAATGTAATAAAGAGTTCTATATGTTTCATGTTATATATTTGATGGTTGCTTATTGTTTTGAGCTATATTGTGTATAGGGGGTAAAGAAGCTCCCTAGATTAACTTTAGGTATCTTATGTACTCTAACAAAATTTTATTTTATTTCCTTAAGAACTCGTATCGTAAATAGTATGTGTGACCCATCTCGTAAGAATATTATTTTTTATATTTCGAACTCTTTAGAGCCTTTGTCATAAAATCACAGTATTACGTGAGTAATTATGGTATCCTATGAATCATTTGGAGCTAATAGATTAAGTGGGGAGAATTATTCATGTTAAGTGAGTATATATATGTAAGTGAGTAATTTTGAATTTTAGTACGAGCTCTAACTATGTATATTTGGGAGTAATTTTAATTATCGGTCCATCAAGAATTTATTTTGTTGTTTTTGTTATCCGTTGAGGCATATTTTCCATTTTGTTAAGATTTACCTGGTAAGTTTATCAAAAATTTAATTGTTAACCCACAAAGACTTACTTACTTGTCTAGTGAGACTTTCCTATTTGTTATACAAGCTAGTTGTTTATTCGTGTTATGTTTTATAAGATAAAAACTTACATAATTACATGATTTATGGGTTATGGGTTATTTATGTATATATTACTTTCTTTAAGGAAGACTCTATCACATGATTATGTGCATACACGCTATAGGCCCACATGTTATATGCTAGTTGTCTGCGCGTCGTGAATCGTATAAATCATCTATTTCTAGGACACATATATATAGATTGGATTCTATATGAATTATTGATTACATATCATTATTTTACAAAGACTGTATTTATATATTATATGTTATATAAAGGTATTGACACATATATAATGTTTTTCACAAGATAATTGATTATATTTTATTAGTGTCATAGATCATTTGCTTATAGAATACGTGCGATATGAATCATTTTTGGAATGTAACATGATCTACAATACACTTGTTCATATGTTGTGCATTTCATAAGATAGGGCCTCATATGCTATATGATACACAAACTTTTTTTCTTGTGCATTACATGCTTCATAGAATACTAAACCTTATGTACGTGCATGCACAATAGAGGGTACACACCCACAAGTCAAGGATCATTTGTTTGTGTGTTATAAATGTTATAAAGCACATGTTTATATGACACATGCCTCATAGATCGTGTGTTTGAGTATTACACGTTTTCCAAAGAGTATATAATTGACATGTAGAAGTTTAACCACTCAGATGACGTATGATTTACTACCTTCAATACACAACTATATTCGTCTTAGAACTACAATCTAAGTGCTAATATGTCACCTATCACATGAATTCTAATAGTTACATGTCAATTGTTCCTTTGAAATCATCTACTAGATTTTGTTTATCGACCCTCTACTCATATAATTCTTTTATCTAGATCAACTGTTTATATTCTATGAGTTTCACATAAAATGTGTTTGTATGGAATATGCTTCTAGAAAGTGTTAGCACATATGTTATATGGTTCAAGGCTTATTTACTTTATGTTATTTGTCTCACAAAATATTCGATTATATATCATATGCCTATGTATCAAAAATCAATTTCTTCCTTGTTATAAGTATCAGAAATTATTTATTCTTATACTATAAGTATAATACGTCACCTTATGTTGTGGATTGCATAACAAAGATGACTATTCATAGATTATACATTTTAAAAAAATTACTTAACTATATGTCATATCTTTTAGAACTTGTTTGTTTAAATACCTTCTCTTTACAAAAAATATATTTATTCTTGAATGTGTTAGATATTTAAGTTGTGTACATGATACGAGATTATAAGTTTACTTGTTTAAATGTTATAGAATATAGGCTCATATGACAAGCTTAAGTTATTTATATGATATAAGATTTTACATCTTTAGAGCTTATGTTTGAAGTACTTTCATCTTATCTCAATCACTAGGTTTCATGATAAATTTCAAATAATAATATATATTTTCAAAAACTTCTCGATTTATGTACTATTTCACAGTCTACAAATTATTTACACCAAAAAAAATATATTTTTATTGCTAAATTGTACATACGTCATATATATGTAATGCCTATATGTCTTTTTATGACTCACTAATTCACATGATTACATTTCTTTGGTGTATATTTGCTTATATTTCATGACTTCTATATGAAGTGTCTGATCATATACTACATGTTATTTGATGCACTCTGTAACATCCCGCCTTAGAAAGAACTAGAATTAGAAAGAACTATTTTTGGAAAGAGTAAATTTGGAAAATTTGGCAAGTTATGCTAAGTATGAGTTTTGGGTCAACTTCAAATGACCATAACTTTCAGTACAGGATGAGTTAGGTGGACAATAAGATATCAAATGAACGGTCTTGGAATCCTCTTTCCAACGCCACTAAGTTTGCTAATTTTTGAGCTCGTATAAGGGAGATATGCCCGTTTAAAGTCGGACTGTCTAGTTAAGAAAAGCTACTCGGATTTAAGAGGGGTATTTTGGTCTTTTCCTTACCTAATTAATTAACTTAAAATGAAATTTGGTAATATCTAGGGGTCTAAACTGATTTGGTTCAGTTTTACAAATCCTAAAATACGCTAGGGCTTTGAGAGAAGTTCAAGAAGAGGAGAAAAAGGAGAAAGGTCAAGCGTTCGTCAAGTTCTTGAAGATTTCGTTGCAGATTTCGCCAAGGGTTTGATCCCTAAGAGGTATGTGAGTTCACATAGCATTGGGTTTGTTCACCAACGCGCTAATCATGATTAATTCAGCGTAATTTTGTTCTTGAAAGTAAAGGATTTGAGTTCTTGATCAGTTTTGTTGTAGTTTCTTAAGTAATCTTGATTGTTAAGGTTTGGATGAGTTCTTGAGATAATTGTATGAGTATTATGGTTTTTATTGGAGTATATTCTTGTGTACTATCAATGGGTATTCGAATCTAAGTTATTAGGGAAGAAACCATTCGATTCTAGGTGAATTGAGGTTAGAAAACGAGTAAGAAAATTCGTCGAGTTTTCTGGGCAGGAGGCTGGCGTACCGCGCCACTTAGTGTGCCAGAGAAGAGTGTCTGTATTTTGACCCCTGGGGCGCTATGCCACTCAGTGCGACCCAAGTCAGCCTGTGCAGTTCAGGGTCTGGCGCCCTGCGCCACTCAGTACGCCAGGGTCGCCAGGTCATCTACCCTTTCCCACTTCTTTCCGTTTGAGTTCCCTCGAATTGTAATTCGTACCTATGTTTTCTTGTTGATTTCTACACTCTGAGGTACGTCTAAACATCGAGAGATCATTCATAACATGAGATCATTACCCTTGAATCCATAATTCAAATTCAAGGTAGAGCTAAGAGTCAAGTCTAGAGAGTTCTAAGAGTCTTTTCAAAAGTCTTTTAAAATTATTTTAAACTTGTTTTAAGACGTAAGCATTAAGTTTGAGAAAGAGTAGAGCCGAGTTTATTTTCTTTAAAAAGTTATATGGGAACTAAGTATTCCCAAAGAGTAAATGTTTTTCACATTTAAGATGAGAGGAAACACCAATTTTCAAAAGAGTTTTCATGAGCAGTTCTGAGTACCATCTCTTTTAAGAGATAGATTTTTGAGTACTAATCTCAAACCACAGAGAAAATAATGTTTTTAAACATATGAGCTAGTTACATTTTTGGAGTAGTATTGAGCACCGATATGGGGACGAGTTCAGATAACTCATAGTCTCCATAAACCATGTAGCCAATGTGGGTAGAGAGGGTCATACTTTTTAGATGATTCATTATTGCTTTTAAGCATAGCTTAGTGGATCCACTTAGTTGAGGAGTTCTATACCCCGACAAAGTATAGGACAATTCTGGCAGCGTGGGCGAGACACTGTATCATCACATAGCTCATAGTGATGGTTGTCAGTTAGAGAATCTCCCACAGAGTTACTTGTATTTTCATATACAAAACTAAGTTATTATGGTGTCTTTCAATACACTGAATTGTTATCCACATGTTTTAAAGTTTTTCTTTATATTGCATATTTATTACTGCTTTATATTGAGATGAGTTGAGTTGAGACGAGGTAAGTGTTTCTTTCAGTTCCTGTTCAAGCTTATGTCTTGTTTAGATTTCCCCTCACATTCTCGTACATTCCATGTACTGACGCCATTTGGCCTGCATCTTTTATGATGCAGATACAGCTAACCAGGATCAGCATCCAGTGCTTCGTTGATCCAGTTGAGCTTCAAAGTGTTGGTGAGCTTCCTTGCTTCCAGAGGATCCCTTTTATTACTGTTTGTCATTTCAGTTTGTTAGGATGATCAGGGGTCCTGTCCCGACATCCCTCATAGTATTAGAGGCTTCATAGATAGTTAGACTTTATTAGTTCATGAGTCTTTTCATTTTCAGTTGTTCATGTTGAGACTTGAGTTTTCACTTTGGCTAGTTGAATGTTTATTTCTAAAACATTCTAAGTTATCTATTGAGAAAGTTTAGTTATGATTGTATTTTAGTACATTTTGTGTTGAGTAAGTCTTCTGCTGAGAGTTAAGTCAGGCCAAGGGTTGGCTTGGGGCCAGCAATGGTTCTCGAGTGCTAGTCGCACCCAGGGTGTAGGCTTGGGGCGTGACAAACTTGGTATCAGAGTACAGAGTTCAAGAGTCCTAGGGTTTCTATGAAGCCGTGTCTGTAGAGTCCTAGTTATCGGTGTGAAGCGAACCACATCTATAACTAGGAGGCTGCAACTTTTAGGAACTATCTCACTTCTTTCATACTCTTTTTATGCGATAGAGTTCATCTCTATAAAGTTCCTTTCTAACTCGTGCTTGAATGTATCTTTCAGATCATGCTTCCATGAAGAGCCGTCTGAGGTCGTCCTGCTAGGAGGAACGTTGAGGATCAAGAGGTACCCAATGCACCAAAAGTGCAACCCCAAGGAGAGGTCACTAATGCTGAGTTCCGAGATGCTATCCGGATGTTGAGTCAAGTGGTGGCCAATCTAGCTGGTCAGCAGAGAGGGGATTGACAGGATGTGGTTGATACGTCAAGAATCTATGAGTTCTTAAGGATGAATCCTCCAAGATTCACTGGTTCAAGTGTCACTGAGGATCCAGAAAACTTTGTGGAAGAACTACAGAAGGTTTTCGAGATTATGCATGTTGTTGATGTTGAACGAGTGGAACTAGCTGCATACCAATTGAAGGGTGTCGCTAGAATCTGGTTTGACCAATGGAAGAAGAATAGAGCTGAAGGTGCACCAATTGTGAGTTGGGCGGTGTTTTAGGAGGCCTTCTTGGGGCGTTTCTTTCCCCGCGAACTGAGAGAGGCCAAGGTAAGGTAATTCCTCACTCTTAAGCAGGAATCCATGAGTGTGCATGAGTACAGTATTAAGTTCACCCAACTTTCCCGTTATGCTCTGGAGATGGTTGCTGACATGAGGAGCAGGATGAGTCTGTTTGTTGCTGGGTTGTCTCATCTGTCAAGTAAGGAAGGAAAGGCAGCTATGCTTATAAGAGATATGGACATAGCAAGGCTGATGACCCATGTACAACAGGTTGAGGAAGATAATCTAGGAGATAGAGAAGAGTTTCGAAACAAGAAGGCTAAGACATCAGGGAATGAGTCCGGGCAGCAGAAGAGTAGTGTAATGCTCCATCGTCTGCTAGTGCACCTGCACCAAGGAACAGAGATTAGTTCAAGAATCAAAATTCACAAAATTTCAGAGCTAGACCTGCACAGTCTCAAGGTAGTGTGGCACAATGAGATAATTGGACTTCTACATGTGCTGAAGAGGGAAAATATCACAGGTTCATAGCTATGTTGAAGCAATTATCCATAAATGTTCCGTTGATAGAAGCACTTGAACAAATGCTAGGGTATGCAAAGTTCATGAATGATTTGTTAACTAAAAAGAGAGCTGTCAGTTTTGAAAGTGAAGAAAAGTTGCAGCATTGTAGTTTCATTACTACTAGGTCACTAGTGCAGTAGAAAAAGGATCCTGGAGCTTTCACTATCCCATGTACTATTGGTATATTGCATTTTGCGAAGTCCCTGTATGACTTGGGTGCTAGCATTAACTTGATGCCGTTGTCGATATATAAAAAGTTGGGTTTAGGAACTCCCAAGTCAACTACAATATGGTTACTTATGGCTGATAGAGCTGTGAAGAGACCTATTGGAGTGCTCCAAGATGTCCTTGTGGAAGTTGAAACATTCATCTTTCCGGTGGACTTTGTGATACTGGATTGTGAGGTTGATTTTGAGGTCCCTATCATCTTAGGGAGACCGTTTCTTGCTACTGGGCGTGCTTTAGTTGATATGAAAGAGGGTAGATAAAGTTTCGATTGAATAATGAGAAAGTAACTTTTAATATTTATCAGTCTATGAAGCATGGAAGTAACCTTAAGTCGGTGTCGGTAGTAAATCATTTTGTGGAGCAAGAACCAGAAGTATCTATTGAAGAGAGATTAGGTGTTGAGGCTCTAGCGGCTGTGATAATGAACTTTGACTGAGATGCGATTGATGAATATGATGAGTTAGTTGCTTCACTTGATGGGGTTGAGTTTCGTCACAAACCAAGAAAGTTGGATTTAGACTTGAAGAATCGAGACACTCCTCCAGCAAAACCATCCATTGATGAGCCTCCAAAGTTGGAGCATAAGGTTCTTTCGTCCCACTTGCGGTATGTATTTTTGGGTTAACATAGTACTTTGCCGGTTATAATTGCTGGTGATTTGGGTGAAGGGAAAATAGAGGTTGTGATATCGGTACTAAAGCGATTCAAAAGGGCTATAGGATGGACTATTGCTGATATTATTGGTATTCCACCGGGCATTTATTCTCACAAAATTCAACTCATGCCGGACAGCAAGCCAAGTATTGAGCACCAATGAAGATTGAATCCCCTGATGCAAGAGGTTGTGAAGAATGAAATCATCAAGTGGTTAGATGTTGGAGTGGTATATCCTATTGTTGATAGTAGTTGGGTTTGTCCAGTTTAATGTGTGCCATATAAAGGAGGAATCACTGTGGTTCCCAATACTAAGAATGAGCCCGTTCAAATGAGGCGGGTGACTGGTTGGAAAGTGTGTATGGATTATCGCAAGTTAAATGCATGGACTGAGAAAGACCATTTTCCAATGCCATTCATGGACAAAATGTTAGATCGTCTTGCTTGAAAGGGTTGGTATTGTTTTCTAGATGGGTATTCGAGCTACAATCAGATTTCCATAGCTCCGGAAGACCAAGAGAAGACAACTTTCACTTGTCCTTATGGGACTTTTGCGTTCAAGAGAATGCCATTTGCGTTATGTAATTCTCCGGCAACCTTTCAGCGTTGCATGATGTTTATATTTTCATATATGCTGGAGGACACGATAGAGGTATTAATGGATGATTTCTCTGTAGTTGGTGATTCGTTTGATTATTGTTTGACTCATTTGGCTGAGGTGCTAAAACGGTGTGAAGAGTGCAATATTATGATCAATTGGGAAAACTCTCACTTTCTGGTGAAAGAAGGTATAGTTCTGGATCATCGAATTTCACAGAAAGGAATTGAAGTTGATAAAGAAAAAGTTGAAGTAATAGAAAAACTACCTCCACCCATCTCTTTAAAAGTTGTTAGAAGTTGTTTAGGGCATGCGGGTTTCTATAGGAGGTTCATCAAAGATTTCTCGAAAATTGCACACCCATTATGCAAGTTACTCGAAAAGCAGTCTAAGTTTGAGTTTGATCATGTTTGTTTGAGAGCATTTGAGGGGTTGAAAGAGAAGTTGACTTCCAAACCAGTTATTATCTCACCAGACTAGGGACAAGTGTTTGAAGTGATGTGGGATGCGAGTGGGGTGGCAGTTGGCGTAGTATTGGGGCAGAGGCGAGATAAGATTCTTCATCCTATATACTATGCGAGTAAAGCTTTGAATGTTGCTCAAAAGAACTATAATGTTACTGAACAAGAATTGCTTGATGTGGTTTTTGCATTTGAGAAGTTTATATCCTATTTTCTTGGAACCAAAGTCATTGTGCATACTGATCATCCCGCATTGAGGTATCTTATGCCTAAAAAAGATGCAAACCAAGACTGATTCGATGGGTGTTATTGCTGCAAGAATTCGACTACGAAGTTAAAGAAAGAAAGGGAACAAAAAGTTAAGTTGCTGATCACTTGTCTAGATTAGAAGAAGAAGATATGATCAAATTAGAAGATGGATTCGAAATTAATGATGCTTTCCCTGATGAATAGGTATTGGTTGCTTCTTATGACCTTATTCCTTGGTTCGCAGACTTTGCTAATTATTTGGCAAGTGATTTGGTGCCTTCAGATCTGTCATTCCACCAAAGAAGAAAATTCATGTCTGGTGTGAAGAAATTCTTTTGGGAAGAGACTTACTTATTCTGTATTTGTGCTGATGGGATTATTCGACGTTGTGTGCCTGTAGTAAAAATAATGAGTATACCAGAGGCATGTCATTTGATGTATATGCATTGCTATATCTAGGCTCGAGTCTATCTTTTGTGACTCCTTACGTTGCTATGAATTTTGATATCCTTCCTTAGCAACTTCTTGAGCCCTTCAATGTTTCAACACCTGTTTGTGAGTCCATTCCAGCTGAGAGAGTTTATCGTGATTCTACCATTTCCATCAATCACAAGGACACCATGGTTGACTTAGTCGAGTTAGACATGGTAGATTTTGATGTTATTCTAGGTATGGACTGACTTCATGCCTGTTATGCCTCAATTGATTGTAGAACTCGAGTAGTTAAGTTTCAGTTTCCTAATAAGCAAGTTTTAGTTTGCTGAGTGGAGGAGTAGTTCAACAGTGCCTAAGGGTCGTTTTATTTTGTACCTAAAGAAGACAAAGTTAGTTTCCAAGTGATGCATCTATCACTTCTCCGAGTTAATGACTCTAGTGTTGAGACACCAACTATTCAGTCAGTTCCAGTTATGAGTGAGTTTCCAGAGGTCTTTCCAGATGATCTTCCCGAAGTCCCTCCTGAGAGATAAATAGACTTCGGTATAGATATTCTTCCTGATTTTTGTCCTATCTTTATTCCTCCATATAGAATGGCTCCCACTGAGTTAAAAGAGTTAAAAGAGCAGTTGAACGACCTTCTTGAGAAAGGTTTCATTTGACCAAGTGTCTCACCTTGGGGCGATCCGATCTTATTTGTGAGGAAGAAAGATGGTTCTCTTAGGATGTGTATTGATTACTACCAATTGAACAAGGTTACTATCAAGAATAAGTATCCTCTTCCAAGAATTGATGATCTTTTCAAACAACTACAGGGTGCCACCTATTTTTCTAAGATAGACCTCATATCTGGCTATCATTAGTTGAGAGTAAGATAAAGTGACATTCCTAAGACAGCTTGCAGGACCCGCTATGGTCATTATGAATTTCTAGTCATGCCCTTTTGTTTGACTAATGCTCCCGCAACATTCATGGATCTTATGAACAGAGTGTTTAAGCCTTATCTAGATATGTTTGTTATCGTATTCATTGACGACATTCTAATTTATTCGAGGAATGAGGGGGATCATGTTAGTCATCTTAGAATAGTTCTCCAAACTTTCAAGGTTAGAGAGTTGTTTGCTAAATTCTCTAAGTGTGAATTTTTGCTTGAGTCTGTCGCATTTTTAGGCCACATTGTCTCAGGTGATGAGATTTGAGTTGACAGTCAAAAGATTGAGGCAGTGCAGAACTGGCCTAGACCCACATCTCCAATTGATATTAGGAGTTTCTTGGGATTGGCTGGTTATTATATAAGGTTTGTCAAGGGGTTCTCATCTATTTTATCCCCATTGACTAAGTTTACTTAGAAAATAGTTAAGTTTCAATGGTCTGAAGCTTGTGAGAAAAGCATTCAGGAATTGAAAACTAGGTTCACTACTGCCCAATGTTGACCTTACTAGAGGGTATGCAAGGTTTTGTTGTGTATGGTGATGCGTCCAGAGTTGGATTGGGTTGTGTATTGATGAAGAATAGCAAAGTTATAGCTTATGCCTCCACACAACTTAAGATTCACGAGAGGAATTACCCAACCCATGATCTAGAGTTGGGTGCTGTACCGTTTGCTTTGAAAATATGGCGTCACTATCTTTATGGTGTTCATGTATATGTATTCACTGATCACAAGAGTGTTCAGTATATATTCATTCAGAAAGAACTTAAATCTCAGACAGAGGAGGTGGTTGGAGTTACTCAAGGATTATGACATGAGTATTCTCTATCACCTAGGTAAGGCTAATGTTGTTGTTGATGCTTTGAGCAGGTTGTATAGGGGTAGTACTTCCCATGTTGAGAAATACAAGAAAGAATTAGCCAAAGACGTGCACGGTTAGGAGTCCGGTTAATGGATTCCAATGAAGGAGGAGTAGTGGTGATGAATGGGGCTGAATCATTATTAGTGTCTGAAGTGAAAGAGAAACAAGACCAAGATCCTATTTTTCTTGAATTAAAGGTAAATGTTCATAAGCAGAAAGTGATGGCTTTTGAACAAAGGGGAGATGATGTATTGAGGTATCAAGGTACATTGTGTGTACCAAGGGTGGATGAACTTCAAGAGAGGATCATGGAGGAAGCTCATAGCTCCAGATACTTTATCCATCCGGGTTCCACAAAGATGTATCGTGACTTGAGAGAAGTCTATTGGTTGAGTAGTATGAAGAGGGGTATTGCAGAGTTCGTTGCTAAGTGCCTGAATTGCCAACAAGTCAAGGTAGAGCACCAGAGGCCTGTTGGCATGGCTCAGAACATAGAACTTCCAGAATAGAAGTGGGAGATGATCAATATGGATTTTATTACTGGTTTACCACGGTCTCGCAGGCAGCATGATTCGATTTGGGTGATTGTAGATCCAATGACTAAATCAGCCCATTTCTTACCGGTAAAGATGACTTTTTCAGTCGAGGACTATGCTAAGTTATATATTCAAGAGATATTCAGACCTCATGGAGTTCTAGTGTCCATTATTTCAGATAGAGATGCGCAATTCACCGCACAATTTTGGAAGTATTTCCAGAAGGGTTTGGGTTCAGCTCTTCACTATTTCCAAATATACTGGCCATGCTGGTTCCAGAATTGGGTAAGTTTTTCAAACATTAATTACAAGTATTTAACCAAAAAAATATTATGAGAGTTTATTTATACACTAATATTTTTATCAACATATAGAATAACACAAGTATTAGTGACTAATTCTACACCTCAAACCTATAAGTTACATGGAGATAATATTATCATTGTTCCTACTCTCCCCTTTCACTATGAACTAATAGAAGTCTACAAATTTCAATTTCTCACTTATTATAATTTGATTTGCATGTAGTTGGGCCCTTGTTAAGGACAAAGAGGTGGCAAGGAAGATGACAAAGTTTATGGAGATTAATACAATTGGTGTATCAAAGGAAGCTCAACTTAGAGCTACTAAGATTCTTGAATTGGTCTCTGATAGTTGTTTGGATTCTACATTGGAAAATTTCTTTGAATATAGTCAGTCTCTTATGAATGAAAGATGGTAGAGATTAAGCCAAGTTTTTATGACCAATAACCTTTTTATCCTCCATAAATATCCTCTTCAGTATTGCCTCTTCACAAAAGACTTTTGTGAATCACACTCTGGTAATCACAAGTAATATGTAATATTTTTTCTTTTTTTAATCTGTTTAAAAAATAGTGTAACCTCATATATTTGAATATTCTTTAATTTTTAAATATTCATTTTAGGTAATAAAAATGTTATGTCTCGCTTAAAATCACAAGTTCTGAATTTGAAATTCATAATTTGTTTTTTTTTAAAACAGCATTTGTATGGGCAAAGGAGGTGAAGAGGAGGATTGTGAGAAGCTTCTTAAAGGACACAAAATTCATATAAAGAGTGGAAGAAGATTTGGAAGTGATTCAAGAAATGTTAGGATAAGTATACTGACTAGAGATGAAGACTTCAACATTTTACTGAAGAGGCTTATGGCTATTCAAGGACCTAGAAATGGAAATTAAGACATGTCGAATCATGTAATATTAGTTAGTTAAATTTATATAATATCAATTATAAGAAAATTATTATAACTATCAATGGTAATAGTTAGACTTTATATTGTCAATAAATATGCGAAGTGAACCATTTTTTTTACGAATAAAAAAAGTTGGAGCACCCTATGGAGAGATACTCGGTCGGATGAAACCCTTATCCAACAAATTCGTCAATTACTCTTTCAATTCCTTAAGTTCTGCTGGAGCCATACGGTAAGGAGGAATAGAGATAGGTTGTGTATCTGGGAGGAGGTCAATACCGAAGTCTATTTCACTTTCTGTAGGAATACTGGGAAGATCATCTGGGAACACTTTTGGAAACTCATTTACTACGGGGACCGACTCAATGATAGGGGTTGATTAATGCCAAAAAGAGTTTCCAAAATAGAAAAGGGATAATAGTAACTTTTGGTCTCATAGTTCTTGTAATCTAACTAATTAAAGATTAAGTGTATTTAATCAGATATTATAAGAATCAAAATTTAATTTCTTATTATATGGGAGAAAAGGAAAAACAAAAACTATAGGTGTGACAAAATTTTCAAAAACTCACCTTATTGGAGGACATGAAATTTGCAATAGAGAATATTATAAAAGCAAGCCTAAATTACTTTAGTGGGCAAGATTACTATAGCCACATAATAACATGATATATAAATAATTACATTTATATGCATCTGTCATCTTGATCATCATGGGACTTATAGAGTTGAAGAATGTTCAACTAATTAAGAACTTTTTAATTGGTAAAATTTTAATGTGATGTAATGATTAACAAAATTGATGCAAAGGTAATACTAGAAGGGAATGGCCCGTGCTCAGCACGAGCCCGATATTTTATCAAGAATCAAAACAATGATAAAATTGCATAGAGGGTAGTAGGGTACACAAAATTACAACTACTAATGAAAAACAAAACGGATATAAAACCAATAATGTCCGGTAACACTGGACTTATCCAAGAAAATTCATAACAAACATTTCATTATAGTCGATTATCACTTTATAGTAAAATGCTTCCAGTTTTCTTCTTAATAAAGCAGGCTTTCAACAGATTATTGAATCTGATCAATATGTAATTGTGAAAAAAGGATATTTTTGTGGGAAAGGGGGTATGCTTGCGATGGGATGTTCAAACTGAATGTTGAAATGAATAAAGTTTCTACTTCTGTTTACATGCTTTTTGTACCACCTCGCTATTTGAAAGAACTAGAAAGAGCTAGAATTAGAAAGAGTCATTTTTTTGGAAATAAGTTAAAGCTTGAAAATTGGCTAAGTTATGTTAAGTATGGATTTTTGGTAAACTTCAAACGACCATAACTCCTAGCTCAGGATGAGTTAGGTGTGCTACCAGATACCATAGGAAAGATCTCTGAATTATCTTTTCAAATCCACCTATTTTTCACGATTTCGAGTTTGTATGAGGGAGATATGCCCATTTGAAGTTGGTTTGTCTAGATAAGAAAAGTCAAAACTGGATTTTTGAAGTGTATTTTGGTCTTTTCCATACCCAATTAAATTATTTCGTTTTTGGTAATTACTTAGGGGTCTAAGCTGAGTTTTTTCAGTTTACGAACTCAAAGAATTCACCTAGGGTTTTTAGAGAAAGAAAGCAAGAGGAGAAAAGAGGAGAAAGAGCCAAAGTTCAACGTTCTTGAGGATTCGCTTGTGGATTTCGTCAAGGGGTGATCCCTACGAAGTATGTGAGATCACATAGCATTGGGTTAGTTCACCCACGCGCCAATTATGATTTATTTCAGAGAATTTATGTTCTTGAAGATTTAGAAATTGAGTTCTTGATGGGTTTTGTTGAAGTTCTATTGAGTTCTTGATTCGTTGAAATAGTTGAAGATTTGTTGATTCAAATTCATGAAATTAGGCGTCGTAAGGAGTATATTCTTGCATATTTTGGTTATGTAGTCGATTCTAAGTGTTTGGGGAAAGAACCAATCGAAACTAGAGGTTTTAGAGTTGAAAAACGACCAAGAAAAATTAGAGTTTTCTGGGCAGGGACATGGGGCGCCGCGCCAGCCAGCGCGCCCCACTTTGGGTTCTGAAGTTTTGACCCTGGGGCGTCGCGCTAGCCAGCGCGCCCCAACTTGAGTTCTGAAGTTTTGGGTCTGGCGCCCCGCGCCTCTCAGAGCGCCAGGGACGCCAGGTTTTCTACTTCTTCCCCCTTCTTTCCGTACTAATTTCCTTGAAACGTACCTATATTTTCTAATTGATTTCTACACTCTAAGGTACGTCTAAACATCATGAAATCATCCATAAACATTAGATCATGAGCCTTGAATCCATAATTCAATTCAAGGAAATTTAAAAGTCAAGTCAAGATGAGTTCAAAAAGTTTTCCAAAAGTCTTTCACAAACATTTTAACTTTGTTTTAAGACTTGAGTTTTGAGTTGAGTAAAGAGTAAAGCTTGAAGTTCATTTCTTCAAAAGATTATATTGGGACTATGTATTCCCAAAGAGTAAAATGTTTTCACATTTAAACAAGAAAGGAAACTTTGATTTCCAAAAAAGCCTTTGAACTAGTTTTTCATAAAAGAGTAAATGCTTTCACAATTAAGCAAGAGAGGAAACTTTGATTTCCAAGAGAGCCTTTGAGCTAAGTTTTGAGCAATTATCTCAAACCACAGAAAGAAGTATGTTTTTAAACATAGGAGCTAGTATTATATTTTGGGAGTAGTATTGAGCACCGATATGGGGGAGAGTTCAGACAACTCCCAGCCCCCGGAAACCATGTAGCCATCATGGGTAGAAAACGGTCATACTTTTTAGATGATTTCTTAGTGCTTTTTAGCATAGACTAGTGGATCCACTTAGTAGTCAGGTTTTATACCCTCGACAAGGTATAGGACGGCCCTGGTAGCGTGAGGTAAAATAATGTACCATCACAATAGCTTTTAAGTGATGGTTGTTGGTTAGAGAGACTCCCACAGCAGTATTATATTGTATTTTTATATACATTCCAGAGTTTATATTGTATCTTTGCATACATCCAGAGTTACTATTTTATTTCTAAATACACAGAGTTCTTAGCCATGTTTTAAAAAGTTTTTCTTTATATTGCACTTGTTTATACTTCTTTATATTGAAATGAGTCCAGTTGAGTTGAGTTGAGACCAGGTTTGTTCTTCAGTTTCTTTCAAGCTTATGTCTTGTTTTAGATTTCCCTCGCATGCTCGTACATTCAATGTACTGATGCCAGTTGGCCTGTATCTTATTATGATGCAGATACAGGTAACCAGGATCAGCATCCAGCGCTTCGTTGATCCAGTTGAGCTCCAGATTTTGTTGGTGAGCATCCTTGCTTCCGAAGGATTCCTTTTTTATTGCTTTCAATATTTTAGTTCATTAGGATGTCGTGGATCTTGTCCCGACGTCCATCTCAGTTGTTTAGAGGCTCCATAGATAGTAGTTGATGTTAGTTCTTGAGTCTTTCCATTTCAGTTATGTTTGAGATTTGAGCTGCCACTTCGGCAAGTGAATGTTTACTTTCATACATTCTGATCATCTATTAAGAAGTTCAGTTTACTTTTTAAAGTATTTCTATCATGAGTTAAGTCTTCCGCTAAGAGTTAAGTCAGGCCAAGGGTTCGCTTGGGGCCAGTAATGGTTTTCGAGTGCCAGTCCCGCCCAGGGTGTAGGTTCGGAGCATGACAAACCTGGTATCAGAGTACAGAGGTCAAGAGTCCTAGGGAGTCTATGAAGTTGTGTCTGTAGAGTCATAGTTATAGGTGTGAAGTGCGCCACATCCATAATTAGGAGGCTGCAACACTTAGGAACTATCTCACTTCTTTCATATTCATTTCGTGCGTTAGAGTTTTATCTCAAAAAAAAGTTTCCTCTAATTTGTGCTTGCGCATGTCTTTCAGTTGATCATGCCTCCAAGAAGAGCTGTCAGAGGTCATTCGGCTAGGAGAAATGTTGAACCACAAGAACAAGGGGTACCTAATGCACCAGAAGTGCAACCCCAAGGAAAGGTCACCAATGCTGAGTTTTGTGAGGCTATCCGTATGTTGAGCCAAGTTGTGACCAACCAAGATGGGCAACAGAGAGGGGATCGACAGGAAGTGGCTAACACTTCAAGAATCCGTGAGTTCTTAAGGATGAATCCACCAAACTTCACAGGTTCAAGTGTTACCGAGGATCCAGAGAATTTTTTTGAAGAACTTCAAAAGGTTTTTGAGATCATGCATGTTACTGATGCTGAGAGGGTGGAACTAGCTGCATAACAGATGAAGGGTGTCGCTAGGATATGGTTCAACCAATGGAAGAAGAACCGAGCTGAGGGAGCACCACCTATGAGTTGGGCTTGTTTTGAGGAGGCCTTCTTAGGGCGTTTCTTCCCCTGAGAACTGAGAGAAGCAAAGGTATGAGAGTTCCTCACTCTTAAGCAGGATTCTTTGAGTGTTCATGAGTATAGTATGAAATTCACACAAGTTTCCCGGTAAGCTCCGGAGATGGTTGCTGACATGAGGAGCAGGATGAGTTTATTCATAATTGGGTTATCTCGCCTGTCAAGCAAGAAAGGCAAAGCAGCTATGCTGATAGGGGATATGGACATAGCAAGGCTAATGATCCATGTGTAACAAGTTGAGGAGGACAAGTTGAGGGATAGAGAAGAGTTTAAGAAATAAAGGGCTAAGACATCAGGGAATTAGTCTGGGCAGCAGAAGAGTAATGCCAATCGGTCATCCTTCCAACAGAAACAAAAGGGACCTGCTCCATCATCTGCTAGTGCGCCTGCACCAAAGAACAAAGGTGAGTACAATAGTCATAATTTCAGAGCTAAGCCTGCCTATTCTCAAGGAAGTATGGCACAAGGGGGTAGTAAGCCTCCTGCATGTGCTAAGTGTGGTAGGAACCACTCAGGGATGTGTCGTGATGGCTTCACTGGTTGTTTTAAGTGTGGCCAGAATGGTCATTTTATGCGAGAGTGTCCTGGGAACAAGCAGGGAAACGGTAATGGGGGCAATAGAGCCCAGTCTTCTTCAGTTGCTCCACCAGAAAGAGTTGCATCTAGAGGAGCTACTTTAGGGGTAGGTGGAGGAGGAAACCGTCTTTATGCTATCACTAATCGCCAAGAGCAAGAGGATTCTCCAGATGTTGTCACTGGTATGATCCAAGTCTTTAACTTTGATGTTTATGCTTTGCTAGATCCAGGAGCGAGTTTATCTTTTGTAACTCCTTATGTTGCGATGAATTTTGATGTTCTTCCTGAGCAACTTCTTGAGCCTTTCAGTATTTCTACACCTGTTGGTGAGTCTATTCTAGCTGAGAGAGCCTATCGTGATTCTACCATTTTCGTCAATCACAAGAGCACCGTGGCTGACCTAGTTGAGTTAGACATGGTAGATTTTGATGTCATTCTAGGTATGGACTTGATTCATGCCTGTTATGCATCAATAGATTGTAGAACTCGAGTAGTCAAGTTCCAGTGAACCAGTTATGGAGTGGAAGAGTAGTTCAGTAGTGCCTAAGGGTCATTTTATTTCATACCTTAAGGCGAGAAAGTTAGTTTCTAAGGGGTGTGTCTATCACTTAGTCCGAGTTAATGACTCTAGTGTTGAGATACCTCATATTCAGTCAGTTGCAGCAGTAAAAGAGTTTCTAGAAGTCTTCCCAGATGATCTTCCTGGAGTCCCTCCTGAGAGAGATAGACTTCGGTATAGATATTATTCCAGATACTCATCCTATATCTATTCCGCCATATAGAATGGCATGAGCAGATTTGAAAGAGTTAAAAGAATATTTGAAAGATCTCCTAGAGAAAGGTTTTATTCGACCAAGTGTCTCACCTTGGGGAGCTCCGGTCCTGTTTGTGAGGAACAAAGATGGTTCTCATAGAATGTGTATAGATTACCGTCAGTTGAATAAGGTTACTATCAAGAATAAGTATCCTCTTCTGAGAATTGATGATCTTTTCAATCAGCTTCAGGGTGCCACTTATTTTTCTAAGATAGACCTCAGATCAGGATACCATCAGTTGAAAGTAAGGGAATGTGATATTCCAAAGACAACATGCAGGGCCCATTATGGTCTTTATGAGTTTCTGGTCATGTCGTTCGGTTTAACTAATGAACCTGCAGCGTTCATGGACCTTATGAATAGAGTATTCAAGCCTTATTTAGATATGTTTGTTATCGTGTTTATTGATGACATACTAATCTATTCGAGGAATGAGGAAGATCATGCTAGTCATCTCAGAGTAGTTCTCCAAACTCTAAAGGATAGAGAGTTGTATGCTAAGTTCTCTAAGTGTGAGTTCTGGCTTGAGTCTGTGGCTTTCCTAGGCCATATTGTTTCCGGTGATGGAATTAGAGTTGATACACAGAAAATAGAGGCAGTGCAGAATTGGCCTAGACCCACATCTCCAACTGATATTAGGAGTTTCTTGGGGTTGGCTGGATATTATAGAAAGTTCGTCGAGGGATTTTCATCTATTCCATCTCCTTTGACTAAGTTGACTCAGAAAATAGTGAAGTTTCAATGGTGAGATGCTTGTGAGAAAAGCTTTCAGGAATTGAAAAAGAGGTTGACTACTGCCCAGTATTAACCTTACCAGAGGGTACGCAAGGCTTTGTTGTATATTGTGATGCATCTAGAGTTGGTTTGGGTTGTGTGTTAATGCAGAATGGCAAAGTTATAGCTTATGCCTCTAAACAGCTTAAGGTTCACGAGAAGAACTACCCAACCCATGACTTAGAGTTGGATGCCGTAGTATTTGCTTTGAAAATATGGCGTCATTATCTTTATGGTGTTCATGTAGACGTGTTCACCGATCATAAGAGTATTCAGTATGTGTTTAGTCAGAAAGAGCTTAATCTCAAACAGCGAAGGTGGTTAGAATTACTCAAGGATTATGACATGAGTATTCTTTATCACCCAGGCAAGGCTAATGTTGTTGCGGATGCTTTGAGTAGATTATCTATGGGTAGTACAGCCTATGTTGAGGAATAAAAGAGAGAGTTAGCGAAAGATGTGCACAGACTTGCACGATTAGGATTTTGATTAATGGATTCCACAGAAGAAGGAGTAGTGGTGATGAATGGGGCTGAATCATCATTAGTCTCATAAGTGAAAGAGAAGCAGGACCAAGATCCTATTTTGCTTGAATTGAAGGCAAATGTTCATAAGCAAAAAGTAATGGATTTTGAACAAGGGGGAGATGGTGTATTGAGGTACCAAGGTAGATTGTGTGTGCCAAGGATGGATGAACTTCAAGAGAGAATCATGGAGGAAGCTCATAGCTCCAGATATTCTATCTGTCCGGGTTCCACAAAGATATATCGTGACTTGAGAGAAGTTAATTTGTGGAATAGTATGAAGAAGGGCATTTCATAGTTTGTTGCCAAATGCCCGAATTGTCAACAAGTTAAAGTAGAGCACCAAAGGCCCGGCGGTATGGCTCAGAATATATAAATTCCGGAATAGAAGTGGGAGATGATCAATATGGATTTCATCACAGGTTTACCAAGGTCTCGCAGGCAGCATGATTTTATTTGGGTGATTGTTGATAGAATGACTAAATCAGGATCTTTTCATTTTAAAAAAGAAAACCCTTTGCTATCTCTGAGATCCTTTTCTCCCTTTCACTTTCAATACTATATTTCAGTGTGTAAGTGTCCCTTTTTGTGATTCTTGAGTGCGTGGAGTGCTTTGTCTTGCGTAATTGTTCGCTCAAAACTCTAACTCCCGTCGCTTTCTAGTGTGTACTCCTACTTGAGGTTAGTGTTCAATGTCTATGTGATTATTTGCACTTAAAATGGTGTTTTATGTATGTGCATTAGGCCAATTGATGATTGTGGTTAGTTAATTTCGTTGGGTAGTGCTACATTGTTAGTATTGAGTTGTTCCCATGAGTTAGATGTTTGAACATGTGTCCAGCAGTGCTAAATTGAGTGTGTGGGTTATTTGTTAAAATTGAATGGTGAATATTTATGGGTTTGACTTTAATTTTACTTGGGTGAAGTCTTATTAGCCTAGTGTTGACCCAATTTCATGAATTTGCCCAATGATAGATGGAGTGATGACTTTCTTAAGGGCAAATCGTCAATTTGAGTAATACTTTGTGATATTTGGGGGAAATCTGAGTACCCATGGGTAGAAAAATATGTGGGTAGATTGCTAAGTTGATATGGAACTAGATATTGTTGCATATGTTGGTTTAACTTGTTAAAATAGGCTGTAGGCTAAACACTATCAGTTCGGCGGGCTTTTCTTAGCTTGCCAAGGTGGTTTGGTGAATCACCTAGTAAGGCCTTGCTCTCCTTCTTGAGTAAATATGTGACCTGGGGTACTATTCCATTAAGCGGACTTGTCTTAGTTCGCTGAAACCCACTTGGCGAATCGCCATGTGGGAGTGGACATCACCCTTTATGCTTGTTTCTTTTTATTTTGCACTGTCAGTTTTGGTGGACTTGTCTTAGCCCACCGAAACCAACTCGGCGAATCACTGAGTTGGAAATAATTTCGCCCTTCATGCCTGAGTTCTTTGATATTTTTTACTGTCCATTTCGGCAAGCTCACCGAAGCTCGCCCATCCTGTTAGGCGGACTGCCTTCTCATTAGGCGAGCCTCAAAACATTTTCTCAACTGTGCTCTAATTTGATTTTCATTTCAACTAACCTTCACCGATTCTATGTTTGGAAATGATGTATTTTGGACGAAATGGGTAAACACCTGGAAAAAGAATAGTGGCCTCTGATTTAGAGCATTCCACTCCTCCCCCTCTAAAGCGGCAATCAGGGATAGTCCTAACGAGCCATCTGAGGCTCTCAAACAACAAACCACTCCACACTCTCCTATGCATGTGGGTAAGAAACCAAGGAAACATATAACCAAGAAACGTATGGATATCAGATCCAAATTGGTATCACCTCCTCAAGATCCGACCCCTGCCTCTCGTGTTCTCCCTATCATCACTCCAAGAGCCCTTAATAGGCTCAAGGTCATTGGAGAACAAACAATTCTTGAGGAGCGAAGGCTCTCCACTGATGGAGTGATGAGTGATCACCCGACCATTTGGGAAACCATTAAATTTCACCGGTTCGAACAGTTTACAAGACCCAGACACCCATATTTACCAAAATGGGTTAGAGAATTCTACGAGGCCTACACAAGAAGAGAAAGGGAATAGTCTATTAGCCCTTAGAAGAAGTTGAGGTCCATGGAAAGAATGGACAATGCAATTTCAATGCAATAAAGGATATTCTGGGCACCAAAAGCAATAAAAAAGATAGATACAAGCTTCAGATGAAATTTGATTTGGATGCGTTATGAAGAAACAAGGGGTGAGTGCCCAACAACACGGTTCTCATGAAGAAAAATTTTAAACACTGTCACGACCTAGGGTACCCCCTAGATGTAAAAAGGCATACAAGACCACGAGAGGCCTCATACAAGCCACTTAGCATTCATAACATATGATAATAGAAATTACGAGATTTTTAAAATATTTTAACATAATCAAAGTCTTCATATCAAAAGCGGAAGTCTATTACACTTTGTTTCAAAATCATCCAAAACATGAATATCTTGGGACACAGCCCATACAATAATGTTCAAAACATAAAATGAAAGAACATAAGAGAAATGGTGACCAAATCCTCGAATGCTATGATGACTACCAATCTTCAAGTCTTGCCTATACTAAGATCCTACCACGGGGATGAGAGTCGATATCGCCGGACCCTACATTTGGATAAGAAATGTAGGCAAGAGTATGCGTTAGTACAAACATGTACTAAATATGATAGCTTGCATAAACATCAACATAAGCATAAGAGTTAGACAACATAAGTCATAAGCATAATCAATGCACATAATAAATCATCATAACATAGGAGGAACACTTCTTGAAGTAACCTCGACTTATCCTTAGTCAAGACTTGGGTCATCCACCTCTAGTCTTACATCTCATGGAAGGAAACTCAAGCAACAATCCAAGGTAATCATTCATCATAACAAGTAAACCTTATCTTAAAACATACTTACGATACTTCCTCGAAGTAACCTTGTTTCATCATAATTATGCTAAGTTCGATTGAGGAATAGTCAATCCTTAATTATCCTTATTATCCATGGAAGGCACGTCTTCTTGCCAATCGAAGCTTATTCATATGTAAGGGTACTACTTACCAATCCAAGATACCATGGATCTTACCAATCCAAGCTACCATGGATCTTACTAATCCAAGCTAGCATGAATGGGTCTCATATTACCAATTCAAGCTACCCATGAAGAGGTCTTATATTACCACTTCAAGCTACCATGGATGGGTACCTCATTATGTTAATCCAAGCTACGATGGAGAAGCACCTCATCATGCTCATCCAAGCTATCCATGGAGAAGCACCTTATCATGCTAATCCAAGCTATCCATGGAGAAGCATCTCTTCATGCGAATCAAAGCTAGGTCTTATTATCATAGTTCATAAATTCTTTGGTTCGTTTTAGGTGAGCAAGCCTTTCATCCTAGAATCATTTTATGTGAGAAAACCTTTCACATTCATACATTCATAAGGGAAATCATGTGGGTAAATCCCTTCCACAACAGTTCTATCTAATAATCAACAATTATCATAGAAGCTTTACTCTCAAAGCTCTAATTATCATAATTCATCATATATGCTTCACTCTCAAGCAATTCATAATGTATCCCATCAATCCTATAAGAATACATCTAAATCCATAATTTCCCCTTTCATGGAGAGAAGCCCATTTACATTAATTTTACCTTAGAAACATGGGTTAAGCATGAGTACTAAATTAATTCTAAAATCATTGAATCCACTCAATTCATGCCTAAACAATCATAACCCAATTATTTGGATCAACATTCATCAATACCCACAACATTAGTAGAAAACCCTAACTAGAATTGGGGAATTTCTACTTTTCAATTGGGGAATATTAGGAGCCCCATGGATGAAAGGATTCTATGTATGAAAAGCCATCATACCTTAATCACAAAGCCCACAAATTCTTGAGGAATGGAGACTTGAACTTGACCTTAGCTTCATCTCTTCCTTCTTCTTCAACTTTCTAGAGAGATATTTATTTTGGAGAGGAACCCAATTCTTTTGGTGAGTTTGAGAGAATGATTTGAATGAGTGAATTTAGGGGTTAAAATAACTTATACAGGGGTCCTAGCCTTGGGTAAAACGACCTCACTTTGATTTAATTAAAACCGAAAAAGACCCAAAAGCCCCTAAACTTTAAAACTGCCGACCCCACCCACGACTCCACTGACGGACCGTGGACTGACCAACGGTCCGTCCTGGTCAAGCATCACTAACTTCAGAGAATTTTGGTCGACCTACGGTTCCCCTAACCACGAGCCGTGGACCCATCGACGGTTCGTGGGTCCTAGCCGTGGTTCTGCCTTTCACAGTTTTCTTGGTGCCTATCCACGGACCCACCTACGGTCCGTGGTACCATCCACGGGCCGTGGTTGGCCTATGTGGTTTGGCACCTTAAAGTTCTAACATGCCATTGGGCCCTTTCTCGAATCCAAGGTGGTACATTATCTCCGCTTTGGGAACATTCATCCTCGAATGAGATTCTAGACATTTTAAGGAAAGTAGGAATCTATCCAAACAACCCATCATGCATGCAATCTCATCTAAATGTATAAATCAAGGAGGAAACATCAACTCCAAGCTAAACATACTCAATGCACCCCAAGGAGGGTAAGAACTACATCTAGCAACCCAATATGCATGAAATTTCAAATGTACTCATGTCTAAGGAGGAAATACCATCTCCAAGCTAAAAGCATGCTCAACACAATCTCATGGAGTATATATGCAATCTATACTCAAAGCATATATCCAAGGAGGAATTCTCAACTCCAAGCTAAGGCCTGTCCATCAATTCATCTCATGAAGTCTATAGACAACTCATACTCAATGCACTACAACATGAGGAAAATCAATCATATAAACTCATTTTCTTTAAAAACACAAGTTTTCATGAACATGCATAACATAATGAAATCATGGGAATATGACACCAAAACAAAGATCAAACCATGAGGAAATTCATCACCTCAAGCTAGAGTAGGAGGAGAAGGAAAGATATGAGGATATCGGGACATCATATCGGCCTCGGCCTCCCAAGTAGCACCCTCAACTAATTGATTCCTCAATAACACTTTTACAAAAGCAACTTCTTTGTTTCTTAATTTCTTAACTTTCCGATCTAAAATCTCAACCGGAACTTCTTCATAAGAAAGATTTTCATCAACTCCCAAACCTTCTAAGGGAACTATAGATGTCCGATATCCAACATACTTTTTCAACATAGAGACATGGAAAACCGGATGCACCTATGCCAACTCATTACGCAATTCAAGCTCATAAGCAACCTTACCAACACGTCTCAAGATCATATATGGGCCTACATAACGGGGACTAAGCTTCCCTTTCTTACCAAACCTCATTACACCCTTCATGGGGTAGATTTTCAAGTAAACCAATCATGCACATCAAATTCAAGATCTCTTCTTCTAACATCGGCATAGGACTTTTGTCGACTTTGGACTTTTCTCAACCTTTCTCTAATAAGTCAGACTTTCTCCATAGCCTCATGAACTAACTCGGGTCCTACCAAGGCAACTGCACCCACCTCAAACCAACCTATGGGAGATCTACACCTCCTACAATAAAGAGCCTCAAATGGAGCCATACCAATACTAGAGTGATAACTATTATTATAGGTGAATCTAATCAAAGGCAAATGGTCATCCCAATTTCCCTCGAAGTCAATCACACAAGCCCTTAACATATCTTCCAAAGTTAGGATAGTATGCTCCGCTTGCCCATCGATTTGTGGATGAAAAGCTCTGCTAAGCTTAATTTTAGTGCCAAGACCCTTTTGGAAAGATTTCCAAAACTGAGAAGTAAACTGAGTACCTCTATCAGAGATAATGGATAAGGGAACTCCGTGCAACCTCACCATTTCCCTCAAATACAACTTAGCATAATCTTCTGTCGAATAGGAAACCTTGACGGGAATGAAATGAGACAATTTCGTCATTCGGTCTACTATAACCCAAATCGAATCATATTGTCACCGTGTAATAGGCAACCCAACTATAAAGTCCATATTCAAATCTTCCCACTTCCAAGTAGGAATACTAATGTTTTGGGATAAACCTCCCGGTTTCTGATGCTCAACTTTCACTTGTTGGCAATTAGGACACTTAGCCACAAATCCTGCAATATCCTTCTTCATCCCATTACACCAATAGATCTCCCGCAAATCACGGTACATATTGGTGGCTCCTGGGTGAATGGAATACCAAGAACAATGGGCTTCTGACAAGATCTGGTCCCTTAAGTCATCAACATTTGGAACACACAAACGACCTTGATATCTAAGAACACCATCTCCCCCTTGGGAGAAAGCCTCTACGGACTTTCTAAGTACCGCTTCTTTCAATTCTACCAAAACTGGATCAAGACCTTGCTTGGCCTTCACATCTATCACAAAAGACAATTCGGACCCATTATGAACCATAAGACCACATTTGGTGGAATCCACTAATTGAACACCCAAACGGGCCAATCTATGTACATCTCTTACCAATTCCTTCTTATATTCTTCTATATGGGCTACACTACCCATTGATAACCGGCTCAGAGCATCCGCTACTACATTCGCCTTACCGGCGTGATAGAGAATACTCATATCATAATCTTTCAATAATTCAAGCCACCTTCTTTGGAAAAGATTCAAATCCTTTTGATTGAAAACATATTGTAAACACTTATGGTCGGTGAAAACATCAACATGAAACCATACAAATAATGCCTCCAAATCTTTAAGGCAAAAACGACCGCCGCTAATTCAAGATCGTAGGTAGGATAGTTCTTCTCATGAACCTTAAGTTGCCTTGAAGCATAGGCAATAACTTTACCATTCTGCATAAGTACACATCCCAACCCAATTCTAGAGGAATCACAACAAACAACAAAGCCATTTGTACCTTCCGGTAAAGTCAACACCGGAGCGGAAGTGAGTCTATCTTTCAACTCTTGAAAACTCTTCTCACAAGATTCGGACCATATAAACTTGGCCTTCTTTTGAGTCAAAGTTGTCAATGGAGAGGCAGTCGTAGAAAACCCCTCAACAAACCTTCTATAATAACCAGGCAAACACAAGAACCTCCTATCAGTCGGTGATACAGGTCTAGGTCAACTCTTGAACACATCCGTCTTAATAGGATCTACCTCAATACCTTTATGGCCAAGAAAAACTATGGATCTTAGCCAAAACTCACACTTGCTAAACTTTGCAAAGAGTTGTTGTTCCTTAAGGATTTGCAACACAATCCTCAAATGATTAGTGTGGTCATCCTCACTCCTTGAATAGATCAAGATATCATCAATGAACACAATTACGAACATATCAAGGTATTGTCTAAACACCGTATTCATCAAATCCATAAATGCCGTCGGAGCATTAGTCAAGCCAAATGACATCACCAAAAATGCATAATGACCATACCGGGTTCTAAAAGCTGTCTTCGGAATATCATCATTCTTCACCCTCAATTGGTGATAACCCCACCTAAGGTCAATCACTCCTTGGAGTTGGTCAAATAAATCATCTATCCTTGGAAGAGGATACTTATTCTTAATGATCACCTTGTTCAATTGCCAGTAGTCAATGCACATACGAAGGGAACCAGCTTTCTTCTTAACAAATAAGACTGGAGCACCCCATGGAGAGATACTCGATCGGATGAAACCCTTATCCAATAAATCTTTCAATTGTTCTTTCAACTCCTTTAATTCTACCGGAGCCATACGGTAAGGAGGAATAGAAATAGGTTGCGTATCTGGGAGAAGGTCAATACCGAAGTCTATTTCTCTTTCGGGAGGAATACCGGGTAGATCATCTGGGAACACTTCCGGAAACTCATTCACAACGGGGACCGACACAAGAGTAGGGGTTTCAGAATCCATATCCCTCACCCTAACTAGATGGTACAAGAAAACCTTAGAAATCATCTTTCTAGCTTTCATAAAAGAAACAAACTGACCTCTAGGCATAGAATTTCTCCTCTTCAATTCTAGGATAGGCTCATTTAGGAACCGAAACTTGACTACATCATCAATGAACACAACCACAAACATGTCAAGGTATTGTCTAAACACCCTATTCATCAGATCCATAAATGACGCCGGAGCATTAGTCAAACCAAACGACATAACAAAAAACTCATAATGACCATACCCAGTTAGAAAAGCCATCTTCGGAATGTCATCTTCCTTTACCCTCAATTGGTGATGACCCGACCGGAGGTCAATCTTGGAGAAGTAACTTTCCCCTTGAAGTTTGTCAAACAAATCATCTATCATTGGGAGAGGATACTGATACTTAACCATAACATTATTCAATTGCTGGTAGTCTATACACATACGGATAGAACCATCCTTCTTTCTAACAAGCAACACTGGAGCACCCCATGGAGAGATACTCGGTCGGATGAAACCCTTATCCAACAAGTCTTTCAATGGCTCTTTCAACTCCTTAATTTCTGCAAGAGCCATTCGGTAAGGAGGGATATAAATAGGTTGCGTATCGGGGAGAAGGTCAATACCGAAGTCTATTTCCCTTTCGAGAGGAATACCAGGTAAATCATCAGGAAACACTTCTAGAAACTCCTTAACCACGGGGACCGACTCAAGAGTAGGGGTTTTGGAATCTACATCCCTCACCCTAACTAGATGGTAAATGCAACCCTTAGAAATCATCTTTCTAGCTTTAAGACAAGAGACAAACTGATCCTTAGGCATAGAATTTCCCCATTTCCATTCTAGGACAGGCTCATCCGGGAACTGAAACTTGACTACACGAGTTCTACAATCAACAGAAGCATAACATGAGTGCAGACAATCCATACCAAGGATAACATCAAAATCTAGCATAGCAAGCTCTACTAAATCAACAAGAGTAACTCTATGGGACAAGGAAACCGGACACTTTCTATAGACCCTCTTAGCCACAATAGAATCACCAACATGAGTAGAGACGGAAAAAGGATCTAACAACACATTTGGAAGAACATCAAACCTCATAGCCACATATGGCGTCACAAACGACAAGGTAGCATAGGGGTCAAGTAAAGCATAAAAAATAAGTTAGAATACTTTCAACATACCGGTAACCACATCGTCAGAACCCTCTTGCTCACCATGAGTCTAAAGTGCATAGAATCGGTTTTGCTTAGGAGCATTTGAACCTGAACCAATTGGACCGGATGAAGGATTTGGTTGAGCTCTTCGGTGATTATCTCCTTCATTCTTAGAAACTGAAGGACAATCTCTTATCTTGTGGTCCATCTTACCACACCCAAAACAAGAATTGGAACACGCTAGGCACTTACCCTCGTGCTTCCTTCTACACTTAGCACAAGTAGGCAATAAAGACCCACTACCATTTCCTCCTTGAGGCTTAGGGTTAGACACCCTCTCTTGGGTTGCACCTAGTAGGAGCATTGGAGGAACCTTGACCGGAAAACCTTTGTCTGAACTTAGTACGACCATGTCCATCGAACCTTGCATGAGAGAAATTACCATCACCGGTTTTAGCCCTCTTTGTCTCCCTAGACTTTTCCTTAATTTTCTCCTCTTCAATTTGTTGAGCATGAACCATGAGACGAGAAATGTCCATGTCATTAACAAACATGGTGGTACGACATTCTTTAACCACCATTTCAGACACACCCGAAACGAACTTACTCATCCTTGCCCTAGGATCGGAAACCATTATAAGAGCATATTTAGACAATTGGGTGAACTTCAAAGCATATTCCTTCACACTCATACTTCCTTGACGAAGGTGGATGAACTCAAGCACATTTGCCTCCCTCATCTCAAGGGGAAAGAACCTATCAAGGAAAGAAACTTTCAACTTTTCCCAATCGAGAGGACCCGTATCAGCTGCCCTCCCTTCTTTCTATTGGTTGAACCATATTTAAGCAACACCCTTAAGTTGATAAGCGCCCAATTCCGCCTTTTCCACCGGCGTCACTCCCATGATCATCAACAACTTGTAGACCTCATCGATGAACTCTAGAGGATCTTCCTCAACCTTAGAACCATGAAAATCCAGAGGATTCATTCTAGTGAAGTCCCTCACTCTAGACGCCGCCGTACCCACATTTGGGTTAACGGGAACTGCAACCTCCCTATTGGCTTAGGCAGTCATGGCTTGAGACAATACTTGAAAAGTAGCCCTGAACTCCACATTAGTCACTTGCTCGGCCAAGGGGTCGACCAGAGCTTGATGAGCTTGAGGAGGAGCTTCTTGTTCCACATTCTCCCTCACATTCCTTCTAGCATAACCTCTTCGAGTAGCCATATCCTATAGGGCGTCAGATAAGGATTAGGAGAGAGACCTTATAGAGTTAAACTATATCGCACGACTTTAGAGTAATGAAAGAAGTGGAGTTTCCTAATCATCTTGTAGACTCTCATCCATAAATATGGCGAGCTTCACACTCATGAACAAGACTCTACTCGACGTGGCTTATGTGACTTCCTAGGACCTTTCTAAACCTTATGCCCTGATTACCAAGTTTGTCACGACCCAGGGGTACACCCTAGATGTAACATGGCGAATAGGACCCCGATAGGCCCCATACAAGCCACTTAGCATTCATAACATATGAAATAGAACAAAAGAGATAAAGACAACAATTCAAGTCCAAAAGTTTTATAAAAGTAAAGTGGAAGTCAAAACACTTGTCTCATTTGCCATCTATTAAATAAGAATGAAATTGAGCCTATCCCATAAATTATGTTCAAAACTGAAGATAAGAAAGGAAAATGAAAACAATGAAAATTCGTCCTCGAAGCATGAGGACTCACCAAAGCTCAAAATCTCTCAAATCAACCTCTAACCACGAAATTGAGAACCCTGACTGTCGGACTCTACATTTTGGAGAAATGTAGGCAAGAGTATGCGTTAGTACAAAATGTACCAAGTATGATAGCCATGCATATAAATATTTAAATCATGCAAAAATAGGACATTTTCATGAGCATGCAATTATCAAGATAAAAATGAAACTTGAGAGTTAGAAAGCATAAGTAACAAAACCATGATCAATGCAAGTGAACATCATCTTAAAACATACTTACGATACCTCTTTGAAGTAACCTTGGTTCAACATAACTTTTCTTAATTGTGGGAAGAAGCCTTAACTGACATATAAGACCATGCAAGCTATCAACATGGAATCTGGTGTCTCCCACACCGAAAAGAGTTGTCCTAGTAGCCACGGTAAGGACCATGAACTTCTAGCTATTGTGGATCAACTAGCTAATGTCTATCTAGAAATTCCTATGTTGATACGTAATTTAGGGACTTGGGTAATCGCCACTTGTCCACTCGGTACTAAACTTAACTTCCACAGAATAATTCTTAATCTTGTTCATCTTAGCTCTTAAAGGAACATGGGTAACCGCCTCTTGTCCTTAAAGGAACATGAATAATCACCTTTTGTCCTTACATCATGTGACATGGGTAATCGCCTCTTTTCATTAAATTAGAGAGCATGGGTAATCGCCTCTTTTCTCAACATTAATATAACTCCTTTTAAAAAAGTATTTAATAGCCAAAATTAAAGACTATTTTTTATTTTATTTTTTTTGAGAGTTGTTGAACTGTCATAAAATTTTGGCCCTAGAATTTGAAAAAGATAATTATAACCTTTTCTTTTAAAATAAAGAAATAAAGTTAGTTGTCACCATTTTAAATTTTACGTCTTAAGAAAATAAGTAAGTTTACCATTGTATCCTTATTTAATGTTATCTTAAAGTCAAGTTTTCAATCAATGAACATGAATTAATTTATTTTGATTAATTAATTTGATCAATGAACATGAATTATTTACTTAATTTTTCTATATTGGTCAAATGAATACTTTCAAGGCCAATAATGCTAAAGAGTAAAATAGGCAGAATAATGTCATTTATGCATTAGTTTTGTGAGATGAAAAGTATTAAAAATATCTATTTTTAATAAAGACGACATACAAATAGAAACGGAGAGTAATAAATTGTATGACGCATTTATTATTTTGATAAGATGAATTTTTTGGATATCATCTTTCAAAATTTTAATAATTTTATTCCTTTTCAAATTCTTTTTTCTTCTCGTGTTTCCTGTTATTTACTTCTTCTTCTTCTCCTTCTTCTTCTCCTTCTCCGGACTCTTAAAAAAATATGATAAAAATAAATAATTATATCTTATGCATTTAAATTGATCAAATTTATCCTATAAAATGAAACTCTTTTTACCTTTTCTCCGGACTCTTAAAAAAATATGATGAAAATAAGTAATTATATCTTATGCATTCAAATTGATCAAATTTGTCCTATAAAATGAAACTCTTCTTACCTTTTCTCCGGACTCTTAAAAAAATATGATGAAAATAAATAATTATATCTTATGCATTCAAATTGATCAAATTTGTCCAATAAAATGAAACTAACAAAAATAAATATTTACTTTATGTTTCCAATTAAGCTTCATCAGTATAAAATAATTATTTAAGATCACAAAAATATATATTCATAATTTATAGAGTTAATTTCACATTCTCTCTGTATATAAATAATTATTATATTAGTTTTTTTATAATTGACTCAATTTTTAATACATTCTTTATTATGATTCCGATCGTCGTGAGTGACACTCACACTATACAACCTAGTGGGAGAAGCAAGTCTAATCCGAAACCAACCCAATACCATTTAAGAGAAAATAAATTCATCATAGATAAGATTAACGATTTAATTAGCATAGAAAATTGAGTCCCCATAAACTCAATCCCGTAGCCAAAACATCTAAATACGGAAAATAACTCCTAAGATTTGAACGTCATCATTATCAAAACTCTAAGTAGTCAAACTGGGGATGAAACCCTGAAGCCAATGATAGAAACAAGTACTAATGTCTATGTCCGAAAAGATGGACAAGAAAGATAGGAGAACCCATGACAACTCGAAAGATGTAGCTCACCCTTAGATTCAGATCAAGCGTTTCTTAACTAAAGTCTCAGATCGGTCGCTGGAAGATTCGCTGCACTAAACAAGAAAGAAAAGAGTGTAGTATCAGTACACAAAACATCACTTACTAGTAGGATCACACTGCCAGTCCAAGAATATCAATATAAGCAATTCACCACCAAATAGTAACACCAAACAATTCACAATATATCAACGATTATCAACCACATATAGACTCTTAGTCACATGACATGAAACAACAATAGACGAACCAACCATTGCATAAAACATGTCCCACATGATCATAATGCAAATGTCGGTCCTCACATGGAACCCCAAACACATACATGGTCCTCTCAAGGAACCCAAACCAAACTGTCAGATGTGGTATCCAAGCCAACCATATATAATCATACTAGGCAGGTATCCGAACCAACCAATAATATCTTGTACCAGCGTGGTACCCAAGCCAACCAACTAGTAAAACAAGCATGCATAATCACATAACACAATGAACAAGACCACTTGAAACCACAAGTCACAATCACAAATTTATTTTATATGCTTTCCTATCATGCATTGCACAAATAATACTACAAAGCAGTAGACATGCATACACAAATAATCAAAAACATACAACAATCACCTACCTCGAATCAAGCCTCTTGAAAACTCTAAATTGCCCGAGATTTCCCCTTGCGAAGTGCCACACCTTGTTCTTGGTCTAAAATAAGCAATGCAAATAATAATCAATACTTAATGGCCTATCAATTTACCCGGTTTACTAACAAATACCAACTCCGACCAAAATGTGATTATCTTCCCCAACTTAGGGCTCTTTCATAAAATCATGCAAAAACCTCCCCCCCCCCCCCCCAATGTTAACCACCTAGTTTCTAAGGCTTTAAAAACACTTTATAAGAGTGGGGAGTCAATTTTTTTACCTTTATCATGGGAAAACTGGTGTAGACTGCCTAAAATCGCCCTTCTCTATTTCAAGAACTCAAATTACAGAAAATAGAGGTTTTGGGTAGTTTTCTGCATAAAATCCAATTCTCTCGTATAGAGACCTTGTCTCGCTAAAGTGACGTCTCTATAGTGAAAACTTACATCGCTATAGCAGTCTGAGCGTCCCTATAGCAGAAAGTCATCCATTATATCAAGATCGACAAAGGATCTGTGGCTCAACATACAAAAATAGGCCTTTTTGACAACACAACTTCTTTCCTTGATGTTCTGACACATACCTATTACACCAAGTTCGATTTTGGGAGTTCCATTTATCCAAATTTGATTTTGAAAGGCTTTATGAACTCCTTAATATCTTGAGTATAAGTATACATCAATCAAATATCAACCCACCCTTTACCAATTATTGTGGCTGCAGATTTGTTTTATGAGCAAGTGCAAGCGCTTGTGAAAGTGCTGAGGAGGTACAAAAGGGCAATTGGTTGGACCATTTCTGATATCATTGGCATACCTCCTGGTATTTGTACTCATAAAATCCAAATGGAGGAGGACTGTTGTAACACTTCAGGGGGTTCGTAGTGGTTCTTCATCATGTGTCATACTGTAACACTTTTCGTGTTTGAAAACATCGAGTTAAAACTAAAATTTGATAAAATGTTTCTTTTTAAATTCTTCATAAAATGCCTCAATTACTAATGATAAATTATGAGAATTTTACTGTAACACTTTTCGTGTTTGAAAACATCGAGTTAAAATTAAAATTTGATAAAAATGTTTCTTTTTAAATTCTTCATAAAATGCCTCAATTACTTATGATAAATTCTTTAGTTATGATATATTTTCATACACATTTATTTTATACGAATTTTATAATTTATTGATATTTAAGCGGAGATAGTAATCCTGATTATGTTGAAGAATATTACTATTAAATGAAGTAGGCTTTATTCAAATTAATTTTCTTATAATTGTGATATATTCAAAAAGTTATATGTATTTTACCTTAGAACCTATCACCTATGTAATACCCGAGTACTTACATAATGAGATTAAAAAGAAATTTGAATTGAATAGTGTTGGCACCACCACTTCCACGTGGAAGTGGTGGAATAGTGCAACACATAGTATATGTGGAATCCATTTAAATGGTAGTTACCTGAATGCTATCTATATTATATACATAAATATATGCTATCTATATTATATACATAAATATATGCTATCTATATTATATATATAAATATACGTATCTATACCATTTTTAACATTTTCTCTTCATTTTTAATAGCACTTGGAGATTCATTTCGTATAGTCACCTATAAGCCTTCACATACAATAGATAACCTCCATCAATTTTTTTAAGCTATGATAAAATTGTGGAATATTCTTAATGATTAAAGTTGGATGGAATTCATTTATTCTTTATACAACATATATGCACACTCCATCAAACATGTTTCATTATATATATATTTGACACCTTAAACACACTTCCAACGTCTTATTCTTTTTTCTAAAAGAGAAACAAGCATATTTGAAGTGCTGCGTAATTCTCATATAGAGGAATTTCAATGGAAATTTTTTTTTGGCTTGGTACTAGCTGTTGAGTCTGAGATTTCGACTCATTAAGGGCTTTGTTTTCATAGTTTAAGTGTCTTCAATGCCTAATTTATGCTCTAAACTGATGTTAAAGTGTTGATTTGTAGCAATTAAGGCTAAGGAGCAAGGCAAGGACATTACCGGGCAAAAAAGAGCGAAAAAGCTGAAGAAGTTGAAGGAAGGCAATCCTGGTGATCACCAAGACCACTTGGCGGCGCCGAGTGGCTCTTTAGCTCGCCTTAAGTTCCAGCATGCCAGCCCTGGGGAAGAACCTAATTGGCGATGGAAATGGACATTCGGCGGACCGCCGACTGGATCGACGACCTCGATCCCGATCGCCTAAAGTCACAGAACCCTGAGGATAAAAAGTCAAAGAGAACCGGCGATGGAATGGAGCAAAAGGCGCGTCGCCGACTTGGTCGGCGACGCTCGACTTACTTCGCCTAATGGTCCTGAAGGCAAAAATTTGGGAAACTATAAATTGAAATTTAAAAGAAGAGTTCGGGGTTCTG
>JAJONR010003698.1:0-59395 GCA_029582245.1 Solanum etuberosum
ACAATGTCGAACCATCAGTCACAACTTTGTTTTCTCCTTGAACCTAGCTCTTGGGGTCTCCAGTCTACTAGGGAGAGTTATCATTCTGATGACTTGTCCGAAGCCGTAAACCCATGCCCTTAAATAATATTTCACCTTTCTGTCTAGCTAGGACTTTTGTTAGTGGATCTGACAGATTATCTCTAGACTTTACATAGTCAATCGTAATAATTTCACTAGAGAGTAGTTGTCTTATGGTATTATGTCTTCGCCGTATGTGAAGATATTTTTCATTATACATGACAATCCTTTACGTATTGCTTCTTGACTATCATAGTATATGCATATAGGTTCCACTGGTTTGGGCCAGAATGGAATGTCTTCTAAGAAATTCAGGAGTCATTCAGCTTCTTCACCACCTTATCTAAAGCAATAAATTCAGATTTCATCATAGAGCGAGCGATACATATCTGTTTAGATGATTTCAAAGATACTGTTCCTCCATCAAGAGTAAATACATATTCACTTGTGGATTTTACTTCATTTGACCCGGTGATCCAATTTGCATCACAATATCCTTTAATCACGACAAGATATTTATTGTAATGCAAGGCATAGTTTTATGTATGTTTTAGATACCCTAACACTCATCTCATTTCCATCTAGTGTGTTTGGTTTGGATTACTAGTGAACCGACTCAACTTTCTAATAGCACATGCTATATCTGATCGCGTACAATTCATAATATATATCAAGCTTCCCAACATTCTTGCATAGTCAAATTGAGAATCACTTTCACCTTCATTCTTCTTAAATGTAAAGATGACGTCAATTGGAGTCTTGACCTTATTGAAATTAAAGTACTTGAACTTGTCCAAATACTCTTTCAATATAATGAGATTGCGATAATGAGACCTTGTGGAGTTTTATGAATTCTGATTCATAAGATCAAATCAGCAACTCTCAAGTTCTTCGTATCAAACTTGCTAGATAGCATGCTCTTAGTAGCATTTATATCGTCAATATCTTTACTCATTATTAACATGTCATCAACTTACAAACAAACAAACAAACAATGACTTCATGATTTGGAGTGTTTTTAAATGTAGACACATTTATCACAGTCATTGATCTTAAATTCATTTGCCAACATTGTTTGGTCAAATTTAGCATTTCATTGTTTGAGTGCTTGTTTGAGCCCATAAAGTAACTTAACATGTTTGCACACTTTCTTTTCTTTACCAGGAACTACAAACCCCTCAAGTTGTTCCATGTATATTTCTTCTTCAAACTCTTCATTTGAGAAGGTTGTCTTAACATCCATTTGATGAATTTCAAGACCATGTACAACTGCACGCTAGTGCCACTAACACACGAATAAATGTTATCTTTGTTACTAGAGAGTATGCATCAAAGTAATTGAGACCTTATTTCTTATGTATCCTTTGACGACAAGTCTAGCCTTATATTTATCAATAGTGCTATAAACTTTCATTTTCTTTTTAATGATCCATTTTGATCCTAAATGTTTATTTTCTGGAGGAAGATCAACCAGTTCTCATGTATTGTTATTCAAATTGGATTCAACTTCACTATTGACTACTTCTTTCCAAAATATTGACTCAGAAGAAGACATCGGTTCTTTAAATGTTTGAGGCTCATTTTCAAGCAGGAGTACCACAAAAGCTTATCCGGATGAAGTGGATTTCCTTTTACGTTTACTACACCTCGGGTCCTCTTTGTATGGTGTAGTTTTCTTTGGTTCTTCCTGTGGTCGTTTAGATCTTTCACTTGATGACTCACATTCAGTTTTATACGGATAAATATGTTCAAAAAACTCAGCATTATATGGCTTAATTACCGTATTAACATAAATTTTTGATTATCAGATTTGTGAACAAAAAATCTAGAGGCCTTATTGTTCGCAGCATATCCAATGAATACACAATCCACTATTTTAGGTCCAATTTAACCCTCTTGGTTAATGTAACTTGTACATTTTCTAAACACCCCCATACTTTGAAATTTTTCAAGTTGGGTTTTCTTTCTTTCCATAATTCATATGGAATAGATTGAGTTTTGCTTGTAGGTTACCCTATTGAGTATTTAGTTGGCCGTAAGAATAGATTTCCCCCACAAGCTTTGCGGTAAAACATAATTTATTAATAAAGAATTCGTCATGTCCTTTAATGTTTGGTTTTTCCAATCTGCAATTTCATTTGATTGTGCTGTGTAGGGGACAGCAATTTGAAGAATAATACCATATTCTAAACATATCTCTGAAAACTAGATTCGTATTCTCCACCCCTATCACTTAGAATCATTTTATCGTTCTATTCAATTGATTCTCCACTTCATTATTATGTTGTTTAAATGCATCAATTTCTTTATCCTTACTATTAAGCACATATACATGACAATATCGAGTGCAATCATTAATAAAAGTTACAAAGTAAGATGGTATTGACTTCATATCGCAAATATCTATGTGAATTAAGTCTAAAGGATCTGAATTCTTGTCAATAGACTTATAAGGATGTTTAATAAACTTAGATTCAATACAGATTTCGCATGTCAGTTAATTACACTTGAAATTAGGCAATACTTCTTAGTTAATCAATTTTTGTAAGGTTTTGTATTTGACATGTCCTAAACGAGCATGTCATAAAGCATTGACTCCAATAAGTAAACAGAAGTAGAATTCTTACAAATACTGTCAACAACTATTACATTCAGCTTGAAAAGACCCTCAATGAGGTAGTCCTTTTCTAAGAACATCTCATTCTTATTTATTACAACTTTATCACTAACTAGGACACACTATACCCGACCCTTTTTTTAATGAGTAGTGCAACAGAAACTAAATTCTTCCTAATTGTAGGAACGTGTAGGACTTTGTTGAGAGTCAAAACCTTGTCAGATGTCATCTTCAACAGTACCTTTTTCAGTTCCTGCAATCTTGGCGGTTGCAGTGTTTTCCATGAACAGATCTTCATCGAAATCAGTCGGAGTATAACTTACAGATGCTTTTTTTATAGAACAAACATGTCGAGTGGCATTAGAGTCGATAAATCACTCCTTTGGGTTTCCAACCAAATTACACTCTGATATCATAGCACAGAGGTCATCTATTTCCTCCATCTTTTCTACCATGTTTGCTTGACTTTTACCCTTGTCCTTGTCCTTTTTTGGAGCACGACAATGTAGGTTTGTGGCCAGTCTTTCCACAATTAAAGTAGTTGTCCTTGAACTTTTTCTTAGCTTGCTCTGTCTTCTGTCCATTGGACTTCTTCCTTTTCTTGCATTTTGTAGGAGCGTCTTCAATGTTAACTCTCATAATTGTTGAGTTCCCACGTGACTTATTCTCAACTATTTTGTTGTCTTCCTCAATATTGAGATGAATCAAGAGATCTTCAAGCTTCATCTCCTTGCTCTTGTGCTTTAGATAATTTTTGAAGTCGTTTCACCAAAGAGGTGACTTTTCAATCATCGAAATCACTTGAAATGTTTCATTAACCATCATGTCCTCAACAATAAGATCATGAAAAATAAGTTAAAGTTCTTGAACTTGTGATTCAATAGTTTTGCAATCTGTCATTTTATAGTCTAAGAACTTTGCAACCACAGACTTTTTCAAGCACGCATCTTCAGTCTTATACTTTTTCTCAAGTGCATTCCACTATTCTTTCGACATTGTCAATGCGTTGTAGACATTGTATAAGTCATCCTCTAAATCGCTCAAGATATAGACCTTACATAGGAAGTCTATATGTTTTCATGCTTCAACAATTATAAACTTTTCTCTGTTTGGCATATCAGTGGTAGGAACTAGAATTTCTTCATTGGTAAATTTCTGCAAACCAAGAGTGGTAAGCCAGAAAAATACCGTTTGATGTCATCCTTTGAAGTACACTCCAGAGAATTTTCCCAGTTCTCTATCGGTGGCATAACACTTCGAATTGGTGCAGCAATAACCATAGAAGTCATAGCATTTTCAATTGTCATTTCTGACAGACAAAATCGATACACTTGATTCATTACGCAATAAACAAAATTGTAATTTTATCACAACAACAACGACAAATATTTTTAATATTCTTTAAATCGTCGTACAAGTATGAACTTTGATATTCCAATGAAATGGAAATTAATATTCATACTTTATTGGAGTTGAAAACCACACAGGTTTTAGTCTCCGATCACAAATACATATTAACAAATAAAATAATAATTTTCTTAAGATTGTTATTTAATTTGTACTAACAAATACTTATAACAATAACTTTGCAGAAACATAAACAATAAAGTTTGAAGCATGTACTTAACAAAATAAATTAATAACATAAGCATAAATTAATGACTATAAAAATATACCAGGATCGATAACAGAAGAATGAAATTGAAAAGAAAAAAAATCGTGCTCAGTTAATGCACAGTATCCCCTTAAGGAAATAATTCTCCTCTAGTACCCGAGGTTTAAAGGAATTGATCATCCCAGGATAGAACGATTCTATTCACCAATGTATTGATACAAAAACAATGGTGTCAGCGAGCCACTCAACGGGAGCAAAGTACATGTATATTTAATTGTGCAGAAGAAGTTCAAAAACATCATACTGAAAAGTATGAGGAATCACAGGTATTTATAGCCAAGAAGCACTATTTTTGAAAGTTTGCAATCTTCCAGAACAGTCACTAATACATGACTGTTCATGAAAGTTTGCAACCTTCCAAAACAGTTATGACTATTCCTGAAAGCTTACAAACTTTAAGAACAGTCATTAAAAATTGTGGGAAATTTATATAAAATGGGAAAGACGTTTAAATAAAGGATCGCGTGGATTCACCTTGGTTTGGTTCTTTTCGGGTTGGAAATTAATTAATAATTAATTAAATAATTAAAGAAATTGAAGAAACCTTACCCCCTACACAAGAACCAAGTTCTTGTGCATTTGCCTAAATAAAGACGTAACACAATAAAACAGAGAGTTTATCGTGGAAACCTTCCTCCCTCAAGGGAGGGAAAAATCACACCACAGTTTTATTATCTTGACGGACACATCAATATTACAACTCAATAATCAAAGGGACTAACTCTAGTACCTTTATTCTTTATCAATTAACTATAACTGAAAACTTTACTCTCCAAGAATTCAAACCCACTTCTCGTTACAATTCTCTCAAAACTCTCACATACACTCAGAACACTAATTCCTAAGCACTGCTTCTAAGACGAAACAATGGAACCTAAACTCTAGAAAGAAAAACCTAACTCTAGTTATTATTTCTTCTTCTCTTTTGATCTATCGGCCTCTACTGAGAATTCTCTCAATTTGTTATTGCAAAAGCCGACTTTTCCTTCTTTTGACCTCGACCTTCTATAGACGTGGATCCAGCTTTAGTCTACTTCTACAAGGAAAGAAATTAGTTTTTCTTAGAAAACTAATATTTTTCCTTATAGGACTTGTTGATCTCATTCCCTTTAAGAAGTAGATTCATCTACCTTTTATTCTTCTCCTTATTTGACATGGATTGATGTTTTAAATATGTTTCCCGTTTCATATATGTTTGGGCTAGCTTTTTCCACTCTTTTTATTTATGTCTGGTACATGCTTGTGAACCTGGTTCATATTGTCATCATCAAAAGCTATTGGAAAGTTTTGGTGCTCTCATAAAAAAAAATTATCCAAAAAATAATCTCTTTCGATTATTTTTCAAAGCCGAAGCCAAGCGAGCAGCGACGACAACAGAGTGAGGGGGTCCCTCTTTCTAACACATTTAACAACTAGTAGAAGTGTTTCCTTATTTAAACATTTGAACTTTTCCTTCCACCACCAATGAGGGAGAACTGCTTTTTACTAAAACATAAGAGAACACATCATATTCCCGCCTTTTCATCTTCCCTCAATTCCTATTAGTTCTTATTATATACCCAATAGAATAACTATACATAAATTACTAATCCCTGCATAATTAATAAATCTATAAAATAATACATATATTCTTTCATAATAAATCTTTATATTACTAATATGTGCATAACTCTAACCAACTATTAAACGACCCTGTTTTGTTTAAATCAACCAAAGTGGGTGCATAATGAGTTGTTTGAGGATGAACAATTAGGTATGGGGTGGTAATCATTGACATATTTATACATCAATTAGCTAATTTCTGAGAACCAATTTAGATATATTGACATGTTTTGAGCATAATTGATGTGGGTAAGTTAATATATTTTAATTTATTAGACACGTTTCAAATCAAAAGTCAGCAAGAATCGACCAAAAATAGCAATAAAAAGTCAAGTATTATATGAACGAAAGAGGCATAATTTGGTTGGCACTCTGCGACGTGGGAAAGAAACTCCGTGATGAGCTCCATGCCACTATTGTGACCAAATTTTAAAGGAGGAAAATTTCAGTCTAGGAGAGCGTGCCATGGATCGGATCAACTCTTTTGAGGGTGCGGCACATACCTCTATGCCACATGTTTGGGACCGCTCCACATACCTATGTTACAACGGAGATCTTTTTGCTAGTCCAGATCAAGTCCAACTAGGAGAGGTGGTTATTTACTACCACTATAAATAGAATCTTTGGACGATTTTTTAGATTTTATTGATCACTTTTCAGGAGTAATAAAATGGAGAAAAGACCACACCATTAAGGTTCTTCTTTACTTTTCTATTCTTTGTGAGTAGTTAAATATCCTTGTTGTGGGTTTATGGTTAAAAGCATAATTGTTTAGTATGCGATTGACTCGACAAAGTTTGCTTATCATGTTAGTTGTTCTTACTATTTTAATGTGTAGACACCATTTAAATACACAAATTTTGATTATCCCAAAGTACTTCATATAAATTTTGTATAGCAAATAACATATTTTATCCCCTTCAAATATTGATATTTACTAAAAACAATTCTTCACTTTTTTGGCAGATAATACATATATCTTCGTAATAAAAAGAGAACATCCTTAATTATAAAATTGACTAAAAATATATAAATTATAAATAACTAACTATTGTACAAATACAATATACTACAAGCTAGATAAGTGTATGCAAAGCAACAAATCAATGTTAAATTTCAATAATAATCGAAATAACAAAACAATAGAAATAGCAAATATGTATAATGACAACAAACAAGAAACATAAACATTAAACAAAACAAATAAAAAGAGACAAGAGAGCATATATATTTTCTCATATATTTTTTTCAACTGTTTTAAGTGTGTATAATTATTATTTTATGTGTGTACAATATTATGTCAAATCTCACTATTTATAGGATAGAATTGAGGGATACAAAGAGGTGTCATGACTATGACATTAATCCATTTGAGATAATGGATGAAAGTAGGGAGTAAAAATCAAAATGAATGTAATTAGTGAAAGTAACATATATTTACATATTGGAGAGTTACTAGAAATATAATTTATATAATGTACTTCACATTAATACAAGTAGTAAATCTAATGGTGTGTTTGGTATGAAAAAACATTTTCTGTAAAATATTTTCCAATTTCTCCATGTTTAGTTGGCTTAAATGTTTCTCAAATCAACTTATTTTCCTCAATTTTAAGGAAAATGATTTCCCTTCAAAAATTAAGAAAAACATTTTACAAAACTCTACTTCATCCTTAAATTACAATTTTTTTTCTTACCCTACCCCGTACCCGACCCTCCTCATCCAATATTTTTAAAAAAAAATTCTTATTTTTTAAATTTCAAATATGTTTTTACCCCTACACCCAAACCAGCCCTCCCAGCTCCTACCCCAAAACCAGCCCCCGCTCCACCAAACAAAAAAAAAAATTTAAAATTATTTTTGAAAAATATTTCAAGTTTTAAGATTTTTTTTACCTCACCTAACCCCTGCCACCCTACCCCATCCCCTCACAAAAAAAATTATTTTGGAAAAATATTTCAAATTTTTAAAATTTCATTTTTACCCCACCCCATACCCCTCGCCCCCTCGGCTTAACTTTTTTTTTTTTTCTAAAAAATATTCTTTTAGCAAAATATTTTAAATTTTCATTTTTTACGCCACCCCGTACTCATATCCCCCCAGGCCACTCCCATCAATTTTTTATTATTATTTTTGAAAATTATTTCAGATTTTTGAAATTTCATTTTTCACGCCACTCCTATCCTATCCCTCTCCCCTCCCGTCACCCTCGTCAATTTTTTTTTTTTAAGAAAAAATTATTTTTGAAAAATATTTCAAACTTTTAAAATTTAATTTTTATGCCCCCTCTACCCCCCCCCCCCCCTCCCGGTCAATTTTTTTTTAAAAAAATATTTTTCTTTGGAACGATCGTCGGGGTCGTGTCCTAGTTCATTTGTCACGGTCGGGTCCTAGATCGATTATCGCAAATGATTTTCGGGTCAGAAATTAATTTCCTAAAGAGTATTTTCTAGTCTAAAGAAAAGAAAATGATATTTTCTAAAAAATGATTTTCATCACCAACCAAACATAAAAAAATTCCAGAAAATATTTTCTACTCACCAACCAAACATGAGAAAATAAGTTAGAAATCCACTTATTTTTCAAGAAAACATTTTTCATGCATAACATTTTCCTTCGTACCAAACACACCTTAAATGCAATTAAACATCTAATTAAATGATAAATAGTACAATAATATATTCACGATATATGTCTATTTGAACAATACTTCTCTATAATTTTAAACCAAAATACAACAAACATACCCTCCAAATTATTGCATCATTATTGATGTATGAAACATAAATGTAAATTCAATAAATAATATATTAAAAATAGACTACATTAGCTGAATTGTGTTATGTTATAAATGATTGAGGAGTTATCTGTATGGTTTCTTTTTCTTTTTGCCAAGGGCAAACATAACTATTTATATCTCCAATTAAAAGATGAACAAAACAAAAAATCATGAATTTACGTCAACATAGAATTAATACAAAGAATACATATTCAAGAAATTTATGGTGGTAGATTCATTTACTAATATGATGATTTACTATTTATATTCAATTTATTAAACACTCTCTCCATCCACTTAATTGTCATGATTTCATTTTTTAGATTCAAACGATAAGAACTTTCACTAACATTTTACGATGTATTTTTTTATCATATTGATATGCAAAAAAAATCAATTTATAGTATTTTTCGTTATAGTTTTTGAATATCTAAAGTTTTTATTTAATATATCTAATTAATGTAATCTAATTTCATTTTGAAAATTAGTCAAAGTGACTTTCGAATAATGCAACATGACAATTAAAAGTGGACGGAGGGAGTAGTTATAACATTTAAATTTAATGTAAGGGTAAACTGTAATATACCTTTTGCTTAACATTCTTCCCACTTTTAATATAACTAGTTCTCGAACACATGTGTTGCACGTGTAATCTATGCTAATTAGTAACAAATTTCTTGAAATAATACAAAAGAGAATTAAGAGATTGAGCAGATGCGAGAAATTTAAAAGAAAACCAAACAAAATAAGTCACGTAATTAATAAAAACAAAATCTGAAGATTGAAAATACAAGCAATGAACAACAAAGAGCAAAAGAGAACAAAGTTATTAAGATCAAAACAAATTTCGAAAAAACTTAAAGAAAGGTTGATTGAAGAAACAAATATAAAAAGAATATACATTTGTCGTAGAAAGTGCTGAGAATACACCAAATATTGAGCATTTTAAAAAAAAAAAACATATAATAATTTGGCAATGGACCAAAGCCTAAAGCTATTGGTTTTATAGAAGTAACAAGGATATAATAAATTCTCTTAACTGATGGAAGCTAAAAAGAAATAGAAAATAATACTATTAATTAAAAGGGGACAAACTGATGGAAGCAATAAATTAAAGAAGCAAAAAATGGAAAAAAAAGAAGGGAAAACTCATTTTAAATTAATATGATCCTACCTAACCATATTCTATAGCTGACATTAAAATATTAGTATTTATTTAATAAAAAACATTAATACTTATGAATGGTTCCTAATGCAATGTATTTGCCTTCTTGTAACTAGTATGGTAAAAAAAACACTTAGTTGTTTTGATTTATTTTTTTTAAGTAAATTTTTTTTAACACTTAGTTGTTTTGATTTTATTTTTTTTGTAATTATATTTACCAATATATAGCAATAAAAAAAATAGTAATATCATAACTAAATAATTAAAGTACAATTCTTGAAATTCAAATTATGTTATTCTGCAATTAAATGTTAGTATTTAATTGGATATTTGATCATTTTAATTAAGTGGAAGGGAAAAATGGTAATCCAACTTTGCACTTTATATCTTTACACTTCAAATAATAATACTAATAATAATTATAATAATTATAAGGAATAAGGGCTACTAGTCCTTTCGGAGCTGATATATATATAAATATATATAAATATATATATATATATAAATGTACTACCTTAAAAACATAAACTCTCTAACTTGAATGTTAAACTACTATAATACACCTCAACTTAAAACACCTAATTTAATATATCTTTTATATCGTATATTATATCATATTGTATTTATTTTTATATTATATTACAATAAAAGAACACACCTTTTCACATTGAAGGGTTGTGACTTTTCTAAAGAGTTGTGGCTTTCCCAATGAGTTGTGACTTTTTCGAAGGGTTGTAGTTTTTCCGGATGATTGTGACTTTTTTGAGAAGACACAATAAAAACATTTTCATACTCCACTTTATTTATTATAAATACAGGGGTTCCCGCACATTTTTAAACTACAAATTTTATGTTCTTCTTCTTCTTCTTTTTCTTAAAACACTCAATTTAGTAGTTATCTTTTATATTACTGTAATGACCCTCAAGGTCATTTTATTCGTTTTCCGATCTTTTCAGAATTTAAATCTTTCCTATAGCGACCACAAGTCATTTATGACTTGCTGGGATTGACAGTTCGGTCGTCGGGTCGTTCATTTGGATTTTGTGCAAGTTTTCGTATTTTAGAGCCTTTGAAACATGAACGGTTCACTTCAGTAAAAAGTTCAAGAAGACGGCTTTCGAATGCAATTCTGATGGTTTCATTAGCTCCAGAAGGGCCATTATAGGCTAGGGGCATGGTTGGTAAGGGCCCCGAGACTTCTGGTGTAAATTTATGTCGTTAGGCATTTTAACCTTGAAGCTTAAGCCAAGAGTTGACTTTGATCAACATTCTTGGTAAACGTACTCGGATAAAAATTATGTCAGTGCGGTTAGCTTCGAGATGTCGATTTTGATCTAGAACGACCTTTTGTGCGGTTCCCTAGGCTTCCGATCTCATTCTGAGCCTTCATGTGGTTTTGAGCTCAAACAGGAACTTGGGTGTGGGACTCACTTTTCATTGAAACGACCTCGGATAGAAGTTTTGATGGTTCCATTGAGTCTGTAATTTCAAATTTAGTGAGGTAGCATATCTGGTTTATTTTTATCGAGTTCCGAACAAATTTCGAGGGTATGTTTGGACACTTTGAAAAATAGAAAAATCTGGTCTTGCTGGTGCAGACCTTTAGCGACCAAAATTCAGTCTTTTAGTGACCAGATATAGCTTTTAGCAACCAGAATCGATGCTATTTATATAGCGAAATATCTATTTCAGTCCTCATTTTAAAACTTCGATATCTCGAGCTAGAAAGACCCGGTTGAGGTGATTCGAATATCCAGTATGATCTTGGAGGTTGTGGCTACGTGGTGGAATGATCGTTTTGTGTTGATGAACCTTCGTTTGAGGTAAATTTGAGCTTGAAGTTTTTGCCTTAGGTTGGTTTTCTTATTAATTTTGCATGTGGTTGTTGGGGTTGTTCCGGGCATGGAATTGAGCCCCGTTTCGGGGCACAAGCTTGGTTAGTCAATTAGGACCTTTTGATAGAGTCAATTTTGGGATTCTTAGCGCGAGCCCCACAATCTCTTTTTGACTCAATTTTGGGACTATTTCCCAATTATTGCAAATTTTAGTGTCAAAACGTTCGTAATGACGTTGTGATTGATAATTTGATAGTTTGGTGGTGGTCGGACGAGTTTCGGATGTGGATAGCTCGTGTGTGGTGGATGGAGAGTGCTCGTGTTTGGCTTTGAGGCAGCCTTCGGTCTACTTTCTTTATTGAGCTTCTTAGATAATGCGTAGTATAGATTTCATGTAATTTTGGATGACATTTGTTGGGTATTTAGCTTCCCTCTTGTTATTCCATTATTTCTTGATTCTGTAGGAGCCTTGGGCTTATTGTGGGTGTTCGGATCCTTAGTTTAAGTTGTGGCTTCACTTGTGGTGTAGATGATCTTTCCTACCCTCCAGGTCATTTTATTCATTTTTTTATATTTTCATCATTTTGAACTTTCCTGTAGCGACCACAAGTCATTTATAACTTTCTAGGACTGACAGTTCGGTCGCCGGGTCATTCGTTTGGATTTTGTGCAAGTTTTCATATTTTGGAGCCTTTGAAACTTGAACGGTTGACTTCATTCAAAAGTTCAAGATGAAGACCTCATAATCCAATTTTAACGGTTTCACCAGCTCCGGAAGGGCCATTTTAGGCTAAAGGCATGGTTGGTTCGAGCCCCGAGACTTCTGGTGTGAGTTTATATCGTTAGGCATTTTTAGTTTGAAGCTTAAGTCAAGGGTTAACTTTGGTCAGTATTCTTGGTAAATGTGCTCAAATAAGAATTTTGTCAGCGCAGTTAGTTCGGGAATATCGGCTTTGGTCTAGAACGACCTTTTGTGTGGTTCCCTAGTCTTCCGGTCTCATTTTGAGTCTTCATGTGATTTTTAGCTTAAAACGGAACTTGGGTGTGGGATCCACTTTTCTTTGAAATGACCTCCATTGAGTCCTGGAATGTCGAATTTAGTGGGGTAGATGTAACGACCCGAATCGTCGTTATTTAGAAAAGGAAAAATGTCAGGGAAAACTCGGCCCACCATTCCGCTAGAGCGGGCCATATGCCGATGGGGCGGTGGCGCTCTAGCGGGACAAGGAGCGTCAGAGCGGGATGGACGGGACAGAACGTAAATAACACGAATTCTTATTTTCTCCTTTTTCTCAAAACACCAAAAAGAGGCGAGGATCACCCCAGAAACCCTCAAGAAGCTGCTCTAGACTTGGGAAGGAAGGAGAAAGAGATTTCAAGCGTAAGGATGTCGATAGCTTGCAGATTTCCAGTCAAAATCCACCGTCTCGTCGTCCAGAAGACATGATTGGAGCTACGATCCCTCTACAACTGCTTGGTGCCCAGGTAGGCTAGGTTTATTAAATAAGTAGTTGTAAATCTGTGATTCACTGTGTAGTATATTGGTAATTGATGGTAGAATTCATGCATAGGCTTTCGTGCACCAAAAAGGGGATGGTTGTACATGTATTCCTAGGTGTTACATCAGACGTATGCCGTAGGAAGAAGCCTCATCCAGTGAACTAAGGTTAGGTGATGGTTGATTTTCGATTGTGTGATATAAAACATGTAATGACTTTGTTATATGCATACATGTATGGGGTTAGAGATGTATGAATCGAACCTAAGGAAAAGACTAAATATGTGCAATTGCATGCCATGAACCTAATACTTGATTGTATGGTTATGAGTATGTTCATTATGGGTGTGATTGTGATTGTAATGATTTGGATCTGGTGTCACGTACCGGCACATTTACATGCATTGGATGAGGTGTCATGTACCGACATACACATACATTAGATCGGTTTTCACGTACCGACACACACACATACATTGGATCGGGTGTCACATATCGACACACACACATACATGGGATCGGGTGTCACGTACCGATACATATACATGCATTGGATCGGGTGTCACGTTCCGACACACTAACAGTTTGGGTGTGGGTTCCATGAGAGAACCATTGTACTGTTGTATCTACTTGTTATTGAGAATGTGGGATTATACATTGCTCATGAACTGATAACTGGATTGTGCATTCTATATATATATGTGTGGCTTTGCTGTGTCGTAAGGTAATTGGGTATATCTCGTTAATAAATGAACTGTGAAGGGTCGGGTCCAAATCGGGATGTGATATGGTAAGTGGGGACCTAAGGACCAGGTGTTACTATATGTTGCTTTAGGGAAGTGGTTTGTGTTCTTAAAGTAGTGAATTGGGGGGGTGTTATGTCGTAAATGTTAAATAGTTAAGTATTACCCTGGGAGGGAATTAATATTGAAATGGTTAACAAGCCTTGATAGAACGTACTATGGAGTCAAAGGTTGAGTGGTGATGTGGGAGGAGTAAGAGCATGTCGTGAGTGGTTGGCCGGGTTGGTAGTAGTTATTTCTGAAATCTCCACTAAGAGATAGAATGATTAAGTTATGAACAAGAACGGAGCGAGTAAGGGTTAGAGTCAAGTGTACTAGCATATGTTAAAATATACGGAAATGGTAAGGGCAAGAAGATATAAAGGTGGAGGAATGAACAGTCTTATTGCATGTTCCTGCTAGTCGATTTCTTATATTATGCGGTGGGTATCGGGTTGGCCGATGATGCCTACCAGTACGTGTGGTTGTACTGATACTACTCTTGCTATGCCTTTTTGGCATAGTTTGGTTGCAGGATCAGTGATGTTTCATAGGGGAAGACGAAGACAATCTTCAACAACTTTTATTTTTCCTTCTGTGTGGTGGGAGCTGCGTCATTTATCAATTATGTAAACCTTGAAATCTTAGTAGTTCTTATACATGTTTAGACTAGATCCTTGGGGAAGTTAATTACTTTACAAGTTAACTTTGGAATCGTTTAAAACTCTTTATTATCAAATTTCATGAAGTTCCTTTTATCTACAGTTTTCTTAAATTTCCGCACTTTTAAAACGTTTGGAAATCGAGGGTTCTCCTACTTAGGTGTTATAGTAGGTGTCTGCACGGCCCGGTGGGTTGAGTCGTGACAAATTGGTATCAGAGCTCAAGTTACCGGTCTCCCAGTACAAGAGCAAATGTAGAATAGACTTCTGCAGATTGGTGTGTTGACGTCCACATCCAATCTTCAGGAAGCTATGAAGCATTCTAGGGAAGTCGTTCCATTTCTTTTCTCCTTTCATGCGAGTTGTCGCTTGTGGTATGGGTTGAGTCTAATTGGTATCTCCCGATTCCAATTGGTATCTCAACAAAGTGAACCGGACGCCATAGTCACGGCTGAAGGGACACAAGCAAGATAAATTGGAACTGAGAAGGTTCCAATTGGTATCTGGCCTTAGAGGCGGTGTAAATGCATGGATGATCATCTAATGGCCATCCATGGAATGAATTGAGCTAATGAATTTTGACTTGCCGGTGTTATGTGGCTTGAAAACTGTGAATGTGTGTGTATTATTGTCTTAAATGACTGTTGGTATGTAAGGTATATTTACTTGAATGCTATGATATGATTATGTGCACATTATGGCTTGTCTGGAATTTGATTTGTGCAATAAGCTAGACTAAATGCTCAAAATTGTGCGAGTTGTAATTACTTGAGTTTCGTGAACTTGTTGTCGGAAAGAGAGTCATCACTGAGTTAGGCGCAAGAGTCAAGATAAACTACGATGTGATTTGTAAAATGAAATATGGACGTGTGTTGCATCCGAATATAACCGTGTGAGAGTATGGGCATATCCTGGGTATGTGCGTGCTTGTGGTGTTGAATTAATGGGAAGGGATTCTGGAGTGTGTACCGTTGGGTTGACTCGGGGTAGACAATGACTATCCTAGGTAAGAGGATTATCCTAAATGCTTAGTTATAGCCTGGGAATCAATGTGGAATTTTAGAAACGGGAAGAACTCTAGGAAATCGTTGACCTGGGGTACTGTTTCCGTCTGAGCCGCTGGGGCTGGATTATTCCCGGCAGGGTGGGGCCTCTATAGAGGGATTTTCCCCGCCAGAGCAGGACAGGGCGAGACAGAATCTCAGCCCTGTCTCCCCTGCCTTTCCCTAGTCACAACTATGGACCCCAAATCATGCATGGGACAATTCCCGCAATCCTATCAGTACTCAACAACACAACATAAGTTATAATCCTTAGCAATTAATTATTAGATGTGAAAAACAACAAAAACAAGCATCCATGTGCCTATAAAAATATAAGGAAAAACAAGAGAGAAAATGAAATATTGTTCATTACATTCCCAAGAGGGGCGAAAACCAAATCAGGATCCCTGGGAATGAGAAGTGTCACTGTAGGACTCCAGGTCCTCCGGGGGTAGCACACCAGACCATGCCTCGCTCAACCAAGGGAACTCCCGATAGTCTTCTGGCTCGAGTCGAGGAAGCTCCTGCTGGGGGGCGACGTAAGAGAAGATGACCTTAATGGTCTTCCACATTCGGCCCATCAGACAATCCCTCGCTAGACCCTTCTTCCTATCGGGACACAACAAGAGGCGGAGCATCTCAACCTTGAGGGAAGTGGAGGGAGGAACCAAAGTCGAGGCACTAGCATATGAGCTCCGCAATCTCCTCCGGACGGCCGCCAGGTCCTCCTCTACCCGAGCACCTAATAGTGGGGGCTGGGACTGGGTAGGGAGAGTGTCGCCACCTTCATCATCTTCCCTTCCCTCGTTGTCCGCCTCAACAGCCACTTGACTGCTACTGGCCCTGCCTGTCTTTCTCCTCTTACTCCTGGAGGTGGAAGCCTGCCTAATCAAAAGAGGATAAAAAAGGGGATCCATGGGAAGTACCTCATCGGTGTCCAAGAGTGGCACCCCCGCCTGCTTGCACATCGATGTCACCAGTCCAGGCAGGAAGAATGCCTTTTTGTTTCCCCGGTAGAACACCTTCCATTCTGAGATGATCTGCGCACCCACGTTTAGTCCGATCCCCTGTATAGCACACGCCACCACTAGAGCCAGGGGAAAGGTCACGTCGGTACGGTTTCCCAACGGGTGGATCCTCTTGGTAACCAAGTGCAGCCACCTCTTGGCATCCGGTGACCAGTTAGCACTGGTGATGCCCTCCGTAGTAGCCCAGTAGACCCGGTCCCGGTGCGCAGGCTCCACCAGTGTATCCTTCAACCAGCCCAGGTCCATCTCTCTCAGCTTGGCCTCGAACTCCGTATTGGGGACCTCTGGCACCTCGAACACATCATTTATGAATTGAGTGTTTAGGGGGATGTCAACTCCCTGGATGCAGATTGTAGGGTAAGGATCGTCCCAGTGGACGGTGTAAAGGATAGCATAGAACTCCCTCACTCAGTTGGAGCGCGCAGCAGGGGGAGCCTCTGTCACTGGGGCCCAGCCAAACTCCATCAGACGGGCATAAAAGACGGGCGCTTTCTCCGCTAGACCCAGCAAGTGAAAACCCCTCTCGCAGCAGAACTTGTTGTTTCGGTGATCATGGTGTCTCTCCCAACTTGCAGCATCGACAAACTGGACGAAAGATAGATTTTCCTCGTTAAAACCAGCCATAGTAAAGCAAGCCTGCAAAATTTAGGAAATGAACACGTTAGAACTCCATGAGATTTGGCAAGGTTGGCTAAGAAAACTATTTTTTTCTAACTAGAATTGCAAGGGGCCACTGCCCCACTGAATCCTGCGACAGCGGCCTAAGTCCCGCCAGAGCGGGATGAAGGAGGCAGCAACAGTGGGATAGAGGCCGTCAAAGTGGCCTTCATCTGGGACAAACCTCAGGCGCGATCATGGCGCCCCTCTATCCCAAAAATCTCGTTTTTGACAGAATATCAGCAGATGAGAGTCTATAAAGTACCCTAGTACCTAAATATACGATTATTCTAGAAAAATAGCCCCTAAATGGTGTCCGAATCTGAGTTTTACACCAAGAAAACCTTTCAACTTCCCCCACCTAGTTCGGTATCGTTTCGACCATATTTTCGTAAAATCCTTATACCCAGGACGTCGGGGAGATGTTGGGGACGTAAGGGAAGTGTCCATGCTACGTTTTACTAGCAAATCAAGCAACCTATGTTCAAATTTTTGAATGACTACCCCAAGGCCTTTCTAATCAATCAGTTATCATCATGCAAACGTAGTTAAGTAAGTAATGAATTAAGTAGTGTAAGGAACAAGAACATTACCTTGAATTCGACGTTCGGAGCAAAGTGATCGAGAAAGTTTTGGGAGTTGTTGAAGGAGAAAGGTAGGAAATGGGAAAACCATTCCCCTTTCCCCCCTTTACTACATTCGGTTCCCCGCTACAGCGGGAGCGTCCGCGCCACAGCGGCCCCGCCGCAGCGGGAAGACTGCCGCTCTGGCGGGGTTAGGTTACACAGCTGGATGTGTCTCTTTCTCCATATGTTGTCTCATTTCCCTAACTGGTCCTTTGAGTATAGGACCATTTCATGCTTAAGGGTTGAAAAACCACCATCTTTCGTGGTTCCGTAATGGGCTGATTCGTTAGTTTAGACGTACTCCAAAAAAGGCGCATGCTTATCCCTTCGCTAGTCGTTCGGGGACGAATGAGGGGTAAATTGGTAGATATTGTAACGACCCAAACCATCATTATTTAGGAAAGGAAAAATGTCAGGGAAAATTGGGCCCACCATCCCGCCAGAGCGAGCCAGATGCCGCTAGGGCGGTGGCGCTCCAGCGGGACAAGGAGCGCCATAGCGGGACGGACGGGACAAAACTTAAATAACGCGAAGTCTTATTTTCTCCTTTTTTCCAAAACACCAAAAGGAGGCGAAGATCACCCCAGAAACCCTCAAGAAGCTTCTCTAGGCTTCGGAAGGAAGGAGAAAGAGATTTCTAGCGTAAGGATGTCGATAGCTTGCGGATTTCCGGTCAAAATCCACCATCTCATCGTCCGTAAGCCAGGATTGGAGCTACGATCCCTTTGCAACTGCTTGGCGCCTAGGTAGGCTAGGTTTATTAATTAAGTAGTTGTAAATCTGTGATTCACTGTGTAGTATATTGGTAATTAATGGTAGAATTCATGCGTAGGCTTTCATGCACCTAAAAGGGGATGGTTGTACATGTATTCCTAGGTGTTACATCAGACGTATGCCGTAGGAAGAAGCCTCATCTTGTGAACTAGGGTTAGGTGATGGTTGATTTCCGGTTGTGTGATATAAAACATGTAATGACTTCATTATATGCATACATGTATGGGGTTAGAGATGTATGAATCGAACCTAAGGAAAAGACTAAATATGTGCAATTGCATGCCATGAACCTAATACTTGATTGTATGGTTATGAGTATATTCATTATGGGTGTGATTGTGATTGTGATTGTGATTGTAATGATTTGGATCGGGTGTCACGTACCGGCACATTTACATGCATTGGATCAGGTGTCACATACCGACACACACACATACATTGGATCGGGTGTCACGTACCGACACACATACATACATTGGATTTGGTTTCACGTACCAACACACATACATACATGGGATCGGGTGTCACGTACCGACACATATACATGCATTAGATCGGGTGTCACATTCTGACACACTAATAGTTTAGGTGTGGGTTCCATGAGAGAACCATTGTACTATTGTATCTACTTGTTATTGAGAATGTGGGATTATACATTGCTCCTGCACTGATAACTGGATTGTGCATTCTATATATATATATATATATATATATATATATATGTGTGTGTGTGTGTGTGTGTGTGTGGCTTTGTTGTGCCGTAAGGTAATTGGATATATCTCGTTAATGAATGAACTGTGAAGGGTTGGGTCCAAATTGGAATGCGATTTGGTAAGTGGGGACCTAGGGACCAGATGTTACTATGTGTTACCTTAGGGAAGTGGTCTGTGTTCTTAAAGTAGCGAATTTGGGGGTGTTATGTCGTAAATGTTAAATAGTTAAGTATTACCCTGGGAGGGAATTAGTATTGAAATGGTTAACAAGCCTCGATAGAACGTACTATGGAGTCAAGGGTTGAGTGGTGATGTGGGAGGAGTAAGAACATGTTGTGAATGGTTGGTCGGGTTGGTAGTAGTTATTTCTATAATCTCCTCTAAGAGATAGAATGATTAAGTTATGAACAAGAACGGAGCGAGTAAGGGTTAGAGTCAAGTTTACTAGCATATGTTAAAATATCTGAAAATGGTAAGGGCAGGAAGATTTAAAGGTGGAGGAATGAACAGTCTTATTCCATATTCCTGCTAGTCGATTTCTTATATTATGCGGTGGGTATCGGGTTGACTGTTAATGCCTACCAGTACGTGTGGTTGTACTGATACTACTCTTGCTATGCCTTTTTGGCATATTCTGGTTGCAAGATCAGTGATGTTTCGTAGGTAAAAACGAAGACAATCTCCAACATCTTCTATTTTTCCTTCCGTGTGGTGGGAGCTGCGTCATTTATCAAATATGTAAACCTTGAAATCTTAGTAGCTCTTGTACCTGTTTAGACTAGATCCTTGGGGAAGTCAATTACTTTACAAGTTAACTTTGGAATCGTTTAAAACTCTTTATTATCAAATTTCATGAAGTTCATTTTATCTACAGTTTTCTTAAATTTCCGTACTTTTAAAACGTTTGGGAATCGAGGGTTCTCCTACTTAGGTGTTATAGTAGGTTTCCGCACAACCTGGTGGGTTGGGTCGTGACAGTAGCATATTTGGTTTATTTTTTTCGAGTCCCAAACGAATTCTGAGGGTATGTTTGGAGACTTTGAAAAATATAAAAATATGGTGTTGCTGGGTCAGACCTTTAGCGACTAGAATTAAGTCTTTTAGTGACTAGATATAGCTATTAGCGACCAAAATCACTGTTATTTATATAGAGAAATATCAGTTTCAGCCTTTATTTTAAAACTTTGATATCTCGAGCTAGGATGCTCGGATTGAGGTGATTGGAAGTCTAGTATGATCGTGGAGGTTGTGGCTACGTGGTGTGATTGTTTTGTGTTGATGAACCTTTGTTTGAGGCAAATTTGAGCTTGAAGTTGCTGCCTTAGGTTTGTTTTGTATTAATAATGCATGTGGCTATTCCGGGCATGGAATTGAGCCCTATTTTGGGGCACAAGCTGAGTCAGTCGATTAGGACCTTTTAATGGAGTCAATTTTGGGATTTCTGGCGTGGGTCCCACATTCTCATTTGACTCAATTTTTGGTCCATTCCCAATTGTTGCAAATTTTAGTGTCAAAACGTCTGTAATGATGTTGTGATTGATAATTTTATAGTTTGGCGGTGTTCAAAGGCGTTTTGGATGTGGATAGCTCATGTGTGGTGGATTAGGAGCGCTCGTGTTCGTCTTTGAGGTAGGCTTCGGTCTACTTTCTTGATTGAGCTTCTTAGATAATGCCTAGTATAGATTTTATTTAATTTTTGATGGTATTTGTTGGGTATTTAGATTCCCTCTTGTTATTCAATCATTTCTTTATTCCGTAGGAGCCTTGGGCTTATAGTGGGTGTTGGGATCCTTAGTTTAGGTTGTGGCTTCACTTGTGGTGTAGATGATCTTGCTTATCCTTGTTAGGATTGATTCGTGGTTGCCTTAAACTAGGCTGGACATTACATGTTTTAGGTTTTGTGTATCACCTCATAGTTATGATTTGCCCTTTGTAGGACTTGGTTTTTGGTGTTCTTTTTGCGGTGATTGTTGTGACCTTAGTGGCTCGTCGTAGCAGTTGGTTGGTTCTAGTTGTGCTAAGTCTGGGACTGGAGCGGTGTGATTCGGGTAGGCCGTTGTCCCTTGAGTTTGCTCCCCATTTATTGATATGAAATCTCTTCTTGATCCCTTTGGTTGTTGATTAGCGGTGGACATGTTGTATCCTTATTAAGCTTATGATTATATTGTTGGGCCTAAGGCTGTGTGCAAGGACCAGTTGGATCCCAAGTTAGTACTCTCTGCTTCGGTAGCGTGGTTTCAGTGGCTGTATAATTAATTGATTTATAGTGCCTTGTTTGAATGCTGGTGATGGCATGCATTGCATTGTTTAATAATTCTTATGGATTTTGTGATACGATCCCAGCCCATGCATTCACATATTTATTCTTCATGATAAGATACTGTTTTACTCAGTTTTTATTCTAAACTGGTTTTAATGGGACACGTACCACCTGGATCACTTGACTTACTGAATTTTGATATTACGAGGCGTCAGGGACGTGCTCCTCTCCTACTTGAGATATTATAGGCATCTGGGATATCCTCAGTTTTCACTTGACTACCCGGCGTGTCGACGCCCTTTCCTACATGCTTTGTATTTTACTTACGCCCCTGGGTCACTCTTTCTAGCTGGGCGGCTTACGCCCGTGGGAGTGGACTTGTTGGCTGGGCGGCCTTGATACTTGAGATCCTCTTCGGAGTTGATACACCCCTAGGTACTCTTGCTAGCTGGGACCCTTGGGAGTGGGTTGGCTAGCTGGCTGGCTGGCTGGGCAGTCAGGATATCTGAGATCCTCTACGGAGTTGACACGCCCTCGAGGCACTCTTTCTAGCTGGGCAGTTGATGCCCCTGGGAGTGGATTGTATGGCTGGGCGGCCTGGGTTGATAGTCACTCTTTCTAGCTGGGCTGGGAGTTGACTAGTTCAGTTGATTGTCACTCTTGCTAGTTGGGCTAGGAGTTGACTAGAGTCCTATAATTATGGTTTCAGATGGTCACTATTGGTTCTGCTGCTCACCCTGCATTCATATGCATTGTCTATCACCAATATACTTGTTTGTTATTATGGGGGTCCGGTTAGGTTATTATTTGACTATATTTTGTTCTCTGTTATTGTTTTATTGTTACCTGGTAGGTTTGACTTTAGAATTGTGGTTGTGGGTCCTCCTGACACTAGGTAGTCGACTTGGTATCTTAGTTGCTTGCGATTAGGTTGTTGGCTTGCAATCCAGGTGCGTTCTTGACCCGACTTTTTATCGCTTGTTTCCTATTTCTATTCTTTATTTCCAAGCTAATTTTGTATCTCCTGTTTAGTTACTTGGGCTATGCTTTCCTTATTACTTGTTGTTTATGCTTGTGCTATCTTTTGAGGTCAGTCAGTCGTTACTTGCTGAGTACTATTTTTGGTACTCATACTACAGTTCTGCCCCCTACAGATTGTTGTTGAGTTATCGCCGTTGATTTGAAGTCCTGCGCAGCAGCTTGGAATTTTGGAGACTAGGGTGAGCTCCTAGAGTCTGGAGCTATCGGTTTTCGTCTGTTTTGGCTAGGCTTAGTCTTTATATTGTATTCAGAGACAGTCTGTACTTGTCTTGTTATTGTGAAAGCCTTGTACTCCTATTTCGGTCTAGATGCTCAACTACTAACTGATGCGAGGTCTTGGGATGGTTCCTATATGGTTTTGTTGATTTCCCTTTCTCTACTTTGTTCGAAACTCTTACTTGTTGTTGTTGGCTTCCATTTGGTAGTCCATTTCTTACGGCTCCTGGCTACGAGTTAGGCTTACCTACGGGTGGGGTGTAGTAAATGCCATCATGACTTGAGAAATCGAGTCGTAATAATTACATTTATTTATTTGTTTTATATTAAAAATAGACATCTTTTCACACTGAAGGATTCTAACTTTTTCGAAGTATTATGACTTTTTCAAAGATTTGTGACATTTTTAAGGAATTGTGACTTTTTCGATGAGTTGTGACCTTTTCGAAGGATTGTGACTTTTTTCAAGGGTTGTGACTTTTGTGAAGGGTCGTAACTTTTCTGATAAGGCATAATAAACACTTTTTCATTCTACCCTTTGTTGGCTATAAATAGACGGGTTTCTTCACATTATTAAACAACAAATTTTCTAAGTTTGTTATTCTTCTTCTTAGAACACCTAATTTAGAATATCATTTATATTTTATATTATATTTATATTATATTATATTATATTATACTATATTATATTATATTAAAAACACACATCTTTTCATATTGAAGGGTTGTGACTTTTTCAAAGAATTGTGACTTTTCTGATGAGTTGAGAACTTTATGAAGGACTGTGACTGTTTTGAAGGATTATGACTTTTCTAATAAGGCACAATAAACATTTTTTCATACTACTCTTTGTTGGCTATAAATAGAGGTGTTCCCACACATTTTGAAACTACTATTTTTTTAAGTTTTCTATTCTTCTTTTAAAAATACCAAATTTAGTATATCTTTTACATTTTAAATTATATTTATATATTTATATTTTAAATGTTAAAAGTAGACACCTTTTCACATAGAAGAGTTGTTACTTTTTCAAGAGTTACGACTTTTCCGATGAGTTGTGACCTTTCTTAAGGATACCCCCAACTTAAAACACAAATTTAGTATATATTTTATATTTTATATTGTATTATACTAGGGAACTTATTAGCGCTTCGCGCAGTTAAAAAAGATGATAAGATATCATTTTCAAAAACGAAATATTACCATCTGTTTCTCTCTATCTCAATCTATCTATAAATATTTGGTTTGTTGGTAAACTTTAAACAAAACCATGAATTTTATTTTGAATGAAAAGAAAATATAGACTTATGATGATAAAAAAATCATATAAAATATAAAACAAAGAGCAATTATAGAGAGAGCATACGAAAAAGAAAATAATACGCCATCATTTTTATGATCAAAATCATTAGAAAATAAAAGAAGAAAAATCAAATCAATATACAATCTTCCGAGCTCTGGTCGACGTCTACTCCCATAAGCCGATCACCATTCAATAGTCTTCATCTTGTTCTTCAAGTCAACCAAAGTATGAATATATATATATATATATATAATAAGCACTGAAAATAAAATAAATTAAATGCTAATATGATTAATTAATGCATCCATTTATTGGATTACAATATGAAATAACAAATAATGTGCATAATATGACTATTAATTATTTTAGGAGTTATGATTGTGTGGATAGTGAAAATAAAGACCATTAAGTTTTACATTTATAAAATTTAAAGAAATGACCTTTTAGTTTCTTAACATCTATATATAAAAATGGTGATGTGGCGCTCTCTAAGGTCTGGACTCCGATTTGTCTTTTTTGTAGTTTTTATTTAGACGTTTCTTCACTTTCAAAGATATAAAATATTACTTAAAGTTTTTACAGAATATTAAATGATAATATTTAATTCTCTCCTCATTAAAGCATAAACATAAAAGATTCAGTGTCACGACCCAATTTCTCAGGTCATGATGGAACCTACTACATCCCACCAGTAGGTGACCCTAACCCTTAGCCCGGAGCCATAAGCAACGAGCTACCAAGCGGAAGCCAACAATAAAAAGCATAAAGCTTATATCAAGCGAAGAAAGGATAATCAACATAAAACAATATAGGAACCATCCCAAGATCAGACATCAATCAGTAATTGAGCATCTAATCCAAAGTAAGAGTACAAGGCCTCTACAAATACAAGATAAGAACAGGTTGTCTTTGAATACAACATAAGGACTAAGCCTAGCCAAAAATAGATGGAAATTGGCAACTCTGAAAGCTAGAAGCTCACCAAAGTCTCCAAAAACTCGAAGATACAATGCACGACTCTAAATCAACGACGATAAGTCAAACAAAGATCTGCAGGGGGCAGAAGTGTAGTATGAGTACCAAAAATTGTACTCAGTAGGCAACGACCAACTGAGCTAAAACGATAACACAAGCATAAACAATAGGTAATAGGGAAAGAATAACACAAGTAACTAAATAGAAAATACTAAAATAGACAGGAAATGGAGAAAAGAAACAGGAAACAAGGGGTAAAAAGTAGAGTCAAGAACGCACCTAGAGCGCAAGCCAACAACCTAATCGCAAGCAACTAATATACCAAGTCAACTACCCAATGTTAGGAGGACCCACAACTACAATTCTAAAGTCAAAACCTATGAGGTAACGATAGAACAATAGAAGAGAACAAAATATATCAAACAATAACCTAACCGGACCTCCATAAGCCCAAAAAGTACAAACAACAAACATAACCAAAATGGCCGCCATAAACCGGAGGGTACAAACAACAAACAAGCATACTGGTGATAGGCAATGCATATGAAATAAACGATGAGCAACAGAACCATCACTAACCATCTAAACCCATAACCAGAGGTAACGACCTTGAACCGTAAAGTATCATCCTCAAACTGGGAATAACGGCCTCGATCCGTCAACATCAACCTCAGACTAGAGATAACAACCTCGAACCGTGAGCATCGGCCTCAAACCGGAAGTAACAACCTCGAACCGTGAGCATTAGCCTCGAACCAGAAGTAACGGACTCGAACCATTAGTAACCAATAATAGGGCCACCTACCCAGTCAGTAAACTCCCAGAGGCACTAGCAACACCAAAAGCATGCATGAAAGGGTGTCGACGCTCCAGCTAGTCAAGTAAAAATTGAGCACATCCCAGAAGCCTCTAATATTTCAAGTATAAAATGGAGCACGTCCCTAACGCCTCGTAATCTCAAAATTTAGTAAGTCAAGTGATCTCAGTGGTACGACTCCCGTTAAAACAAGTTTGGAATAAAAACTGAGTAAACTAGTATCTCATCATAAATGATAAATCTGTCAATGCATGGGCCGAGATCGTACCACAAAATTCCCGAGAATGAGCAAATCATGCAATGCATGCCATCACCAACATTCAAACAAGGCACTCAAAAATCAAATAATTATACAGCCAGTGAAACCATTATACCAAAGTAGAGAGTACTAACCTGGGATCAAACTGGTCCTCACATACGGCCTCGGGCCCAACAATATAATCATAAGCTCAATAAGGATACAACATGCCCACCGCTAATAAACAAGCAAATGGATCAAGAAGTGATTTCAAATCTATAAAAGGGGAGAAAACTTAAGGGACGACCCCTCTACCCCAATCACACTGCTCTAGTCCCAGACTGATCACAGCTAGGATCAACCCAGGACTATGACGAGCCACCAAGGTCAAAAGCATCATCTCAAGGAGAATGACATAAAATAAGCCCAAAAGGGAGAAAAATGTAACTACAAGGCGATAAAAGACAACCTATAGAATCTAATGTCTAGCCTAGTCTAAGGCCACCACGAATCAATCCTAACAAAGATAAGCAAGATCATCTACACCACAAGAGAGGCCACAACCTAAATTAAGGATTCTAATACCTACAATAATCCCACGGTTCCTAGAGAATCAAGAAAGAATGGAATAACAAGAGAAAAGCTAAATACCTGGCAAACACCATCTGAAATTACATAAAATCTATACTAGGCATTATCTAACAAGCTCAATCAAGAAAGTAGATCAAAGCCTACCTCAAAGCCGAACACGAGCACTCTGAATCCACAACACACGAGTTATCTGCATCCGTAATGCCTCCAAACACCACCAAACTATCAAAGTATAGATCACAATATCATTACAAATATTTTGACACTAAAATCCCAACAATTGGGAATGGACCCAAAATGGAGTCAAAACGGGAATGTGGGACCCGCACCGAGCATTCCGAAATTGAATCTGTCAAAAGGTTCTAAATAGCCCTAGGAGCTTTTGCCTCAAAAATGAGTTAAAAAAAGTCCATGCAACAAAACACAAGAAAAACACCATTAAAGGACTTGGGAAACCCTTCCGAGCAGAAATTACCTCAACATGACGACTTCCACACTTCCCCGATTTGTCTCCCACGTAGCCACGCCAATTTTAGATGAAACACAACTTGAATCACCAAAAATGGAGCTTCCTAGTTTGAGATATTGAAGTTTTAAAATGAGGGCTGAAATCTGGTCGCTAAAGGTCTGCACCAGCAACACCGAATTTTGTTATTTTCAAAGTCTCCGAGCGGACCCTCAGAATTCATTTGGGACCCAATAAAAATAAACCAGATATGCTACCCTATTATATTTCACATTTTGGACTCAATGGAACCATCAAAACTTCCATCCGAGGTTATTTCGATGAAAAGTAGGCCCCACAGCCAAGTTCCATTTTAAGCTAAAAACCTACTTCTAGACCAAAATTGACATCCCGAAGCTAACCGCGCTGACAGAATTCTCATCGGAGCACGTTTACTAGGAATGTTGACCAAAGTCAACCCTTGGCTTAAGCTTCAAAGTTAAATCGCCTAACGGCAAAAACTCACACCAGAAGTCTCGGGTCCCGAACCAACCACTCCCCTAGCCTTAAATGGCCTTTCATAGCTAATAAAACTGTCAGAATTACATTTTCAGGCCGTCTTCTTGAACTTTTGACTCAAGTCAACAATTGAAGTTTCAAAGGCTCCAAAATAGAAAAATTGCATAAAATCCAAACGAACAACCCGGTGACTGAACTATCAGTCCCAACAAGTCATAAATGACTTGGGATCGCTACAGGAAAGCTCTAAACACTAAAAAGATCTAAAAATGAAGAAAATGACCTGGAGGGTCATTACAACATCCATTACTGAAAGGACTTTCGTCAGCAAAAGTAGAAGAATAGACACAGCCTAAAGGCATGAAAAGATGAGGATACAGAGTCTGCATGCTCCGCTAGACCCTTAGACAACCTCTCTGATCAAACAATTCCATCACTAAAGTCAGGCGAAGAGGAAAATCCTAAAATTCACTTCAAAACTCCAAGAACTCCTCCAACTCCATTTTGGTCTCCAACTCTCACCCAATTGAACTGAACTTGCCTGAAAGCACCAGATTAATTTGAAAATACAAACACCACACCAAAAAAATAGAATTGAGAAAATGCAGGACCATGGCAGATGCAACCCAACTCCCGAATTGAAAAAACTAACTTTATGCTCCATATCTAACATCTTCTAACCACCAAGAGCATTTTGTCAGTCCTTAGCTATCCTGAACATCTCCAGCACCAATTTAAACCTTCCTACAAGCCCACACAACATCAACCTTGGAAAAATAACAGACTTCTCCTGAACATCGAGAAATGACAACTACCCAGACAAGGAACTCAACCCAAGGCAAAGCCCAAAATCTATTTCTAACCCTCAAACTGAAAAACCCATCTGAAACATAACCTTCTAAATCTAACCACGCTAATCAAAAGGATGACTACCGTGTGAACAACAAGGTAGAACTGAGCCCCGCTCCAGCGACCTACTCCAACCAAAGCAACTTCTGAAACCCTAACATCACGAACCCACAAACTGCTCCGCCACCATAAATCTGAGCCAAACACCCCATCCTAAGGGAAACTAAGCCTGCAGGTGGCGTATCAACATAGTCAACTGGCCGATAGTGGCCCAAGGGTACTAACCCCATCATGAACCATGCAAGCTACCAAACATGACATAAGCAAACCACGCATCCTAAACTAGAGCCAACTCATAAATTTCACAAAATACCATGACCCCATCGTGAAGATGAAACTTCTTAACAAGCTTTCATTTCCCAACAGGGCTAAGGCCTGAAATCACCAATGAGCACCACCTTTTCGACTCTAGATCATACACCCGCGTCGAGGGCTAAAAACACAACAACAAAGAACCAAAACAACATCTAATCTAGGCACAACAAGGGATCACACCTCCACCTTCCATCTAGCCATAACCAACCTCCAAGACCACAAAAAGTGGATGAATCCAAAAGACTGAACGAGCGAAAGCACAACTCCGCATTCGAGAAAAGACTAAGGAAAAGGGAGAAAGACCCCAAAAAGGACTACTACAACTAAAGAAGGCTAACTACCCAACACACAACTCCGAGAACTAGAAATCTCCCAACTACTACACAAAAGGGTCAGCTCACAACCAAGCCAACCTCCTAAGACAACTAGGCCCTACAATACACAAAACTCAAATCGGGCAAAGCTAGTCTAGACATTTATCAAACAAGGTTCAGCATCACAGAAAAAGCACACAACAAGGGTGGAAAAAAGGGGAACCAGCAATCCCAAGGCCGCTACCACAAAAGGACTATCAAGGCAGAGGAATGGGGGTTACTCAACCATAACTACCAATCGAAGCAACACAGCCTAGTCGATCCACTACTAAAAGAAATCAACTACAGGGGCAAAACACATACACAATCCTCAAATAAAGCTGCCTTAACAAGCCAACAATAGATAATAAGCCAAATAAATCTGAATGTGCATGAAAATCCCAAATCATACAAAATAAGAACCAACGGGATAAACTACAAAATCACATCCAAAGAAGGGATACTTGAAGCCTCGACCTCTGACCGGCCTTCAGAAGCAGAATGGACCGTGTCCAACATCAACTTGAACACCACCATCTCTAATCGAAGGAGCCGGTAGCCCATAAGATTGATCTAGAAGAATACTTCTCATCATGGTCCCAGGCTGGAGACAAGCTATAGGCTGATGAATAAGCTCCCCACAAGTACAACTAAGTCTGACCACCCAGTCTGGGGACTCTTAAATTTCTACAATACTTGGAAAAACAACTCCCACCTGGGTACTCTCTAGAACAGTGGCCCAACTTTCCATAATCATAGAAACCTCTATAGCGCGAAGCCTGGCGCAAATAACCGGTGATCTGCCTGTTTACCTTTGCTAGCCTCAGAACCACCCCTAGAAAACTTCACTAAGGCCTTGCGACAATCTCTAACATAGTGGCCTATCTCGACACACCCATAGCAACAATTACCGAGAGCAACTGCCTATCAAGACCCAACTAGAGTAACATGAGACCCAACACTCGAAGGTCTAGAATGACCAATTTGAGAAGTCTAGCCTAAACTCTACCTGCCGTCAACACCACGACCTACCTCAGAACCCCCTGGAACCTAAGATGCTACCTCCATAGGCTTGGTAGGTCAAAAAGAAAGGTGTCCCTCGCTGAATTGATAATCACCTCAAAGTGGAATTTTGTCACCGTTGTACCTATTATATTGTAATTTTACTATCTTTAGGAAAATTACTTTTTTGAAATGTTCTAAGTATAAAACAATTTGAGAAAAATATTTAGAAAAGAGTGGCCACTTAATTTTTAAAAGAAATTAAGAAAACTCAATTTAAAATACTCTAACAGATTAAGTCTTTATTAATTTGGAGAAATGGGTAAGAGGTTCTCATTTACACTTCAAGAAGATTTTTAAAGAATTTGAAGTGCCCGCTAACACGCGGTTATCCTACGACTCGACTAAAATATATTTTGACTATTTTTTAGAAAAATAATTTTACAATATTCTATTAACTTTAGAAAAATAGTCAAAAAAAAGAACATTTTTAAAAAAATTTGAAAAAGGGGACCTTGAAGGTCTTTTTAAATAAACGAAATGGGGATACATAGTAAGGAAAAGGGATACAATCCTAAACTATGCTTCTATGGAAGGTCTTTCGTCCTTGATTTCTTGTCATCTCCGGATGTCCTCGCTTTTGGGTGCAATGATAACTTGATCCTTCATCGACTCGAACAAACTATTAAACTCTCTATCCCAAGAGACAATGGTTTGTCAAATGACGTATACATCCTTCAAATTTAAACACATAAGTATGATCGTCCATTTAGGTCGTGGGCCGTTTTGGACTCAAGGTGGTCTTTCTAATGGGCCCAACACGCCTTGGGTGTTGGGTCGTCTTAGTTCAATGCGCTAAATTGAGGGATTTGGTTTCGCTCTACGCTAGTTAAATAAGAGTGGGGTTTATTTGAAGTGGACTGGTGACCCAAGTGGACAACTTGGGCTGGGGCAGTTAGCGACTGTTGACCATCCAGTGGCCAACTACATTCTCCAGGGTACCTCGAGAAACAGCTTGGTTAACGAACGACTGCGGCCCGCATAATCATCCTTTAAGTGAAATAAAAAAAAAGTCGTTTAACGAAATAGATAATATGCATGCAATGACAGTTAATATCACAATTTAAACAAATAAGACATATATACAAGGCAAAACATTTCAACAATTATTAACAAATAGTCAAAAAGAGTCAAGTCATTATGATTAGAACCTAATTAAATCCCCAGCAGAGTCGACATTTTTGTTATGTCGTAATTTTACTATCTTTAGAAAAATTACTTTTTGAAATGTTCCAAGTATAACACAATTTGAGAAAAATACTTAGAAAAAAGTCATCACTTAATTTTTAAAAGAAATTAAGAAAACTTAATTTAAAAGACTCTAACAGATTAAGACTTTATAAATTTGGAAAAATGGGTAAGAGGTTCTCATTTACACTTCAAGAAGGTTTTTTAAGCATTTGAAGTGCCCGCTAATACACGGTTATCCTACGACTTGACTAAAATATTTTTTGACTATTTTTTAGAAAAATGATTTAATATAAAAACTAATTTTACAATATTCGATTAACTTTGAGAAAATAGTCAGAGAAAGAACTTTTTTTTTTAATTTTTTGAAAAAAGGGGACCTTAATTGAAATGTTTGAATTGAATTACAAGTGATTAGAATTTTAACAAAACTAGATTAATTAGAATTTATTTGAAACATTTTAGAAATAATAATTTGAACCAATTTGGTCAATTAAAGCATGAAAACTATTTTAAATTAATTGAAGAATAAATAAAAAGTTTTGACTAAAGATATTCAATAAAAGTATAAGAGTTGATAAAAATGAAATTTTATTAAAATAAACTAACATAAAGAATATAGTTCATCTTTGGGGGATTTAATTAAATTAAACCGAATCAAATAAAAAGGTTAGTGTTAATACAAACAGACAAATAATAATAAAGAAGGATAGTAAAAGAGAAGCAAAAATCAGATTTTTGGGCTTTGACCCAACCTGTCCTAAATCTAATAATGGGTCAGCTGCATTATTTGGGCATTTTCCCAGCCTATTTTTCACTTCTGAACAATATGTATACAACAAGTATATATTTTTATATACAGGTCGTATTTTGACCCATTTTCTTGTATATTGGGTTGTATACCGAATGTATGCAGCCCACTTCAAACCTCCAGCACCTGTATCAATTTTTTGGCTTGTATATCAGCATATACTTCTGTATACATCACGTATACAACCCATTTTTGGCTTTTCGAGACTTATAATTTAACTTTCCAGTAACTCGAACAAGATGTGGCTAACTTGAAAATGGTCCAACTCAACGATATTCAAGGAGGAGTCCAAAACGGACTCGGATTAGTGTCACATGTAAAAAAAATCACATAAGAATCTTATTCATCCAAACTAATTCTGGAAACATATAATGACATTTTTAAAGCAATAAATTAAAATGTAGCCTACTGTATGCAAATAAGGAGGATTTTTGTATGTAGATAAGACAAATTTAATGATAATGAAAGACTACTTATACATTATAAATAACTCAAAAGAGAGTGTGAGATGGAAAAATACAACTAGATCACTGAACAAGATCTATGTGGCAGTGACCACATTATGCAAACCAGTATCAACAAACATATTATTAACAACTAAGGACATGTTTATAAGTGCATTGGAACACCAAATAATACTATAAGCCAACGCTAAAAGGTAACTTTAATAATATCTATCTTTATACATTAGTAGCTAATCAACTCATAGACATACAAATTTAAAGCTTCATTCGAGTAATGCAAAGCAACCGAACTCATTCATATTAGATTCAAGTATATAACACCCTACCAAAGATATAGGGGTAAAATCAAAGGAAGAATTATATGAGAAAAGACATGTATTCAAGTTATGTAAGAAAAACAGACGAGTCCTACGAGATAGACTAACATAATGAGGGTCTATAACAATGAATCAAAACCAAAAGATAAAGACGATTAAGGCTACGAGTGAGTAACGAGGAAGCAAAACTACACAACCAGTGCACTCAAAAATCAAAACCATATGAACAGTAATCCATTTCAAACAAAGCGAGACAGAGACTCGACCAATTGAATGGATACGAAAATGAATATAATGACTAACATATTCGACAAGAACGGTAAACCGAAGGAGAACAAAAATCGTTCAGAAACAAAGAGAAGAAGAAGAATCAACAAAAGGTTCAATTTCAACGAACAAAAAGCCAACCAAAATGATTTAAAATCAAATGAAGGTTTACCCTTTTGGGAGCAGCGAACTTGACAACGAGCTTGACCGTGAAGCTTTTAAATCACTGTGACCTTAACTCGAGCAAGAAGAGAATCGATACAAAAAATAGCCCTCAATTTTTTGTCCTCTCGATTTAAAAAATAAACTTCTGTTTTTAGAATGTAAAAATCTCTTGCTTTCCCCCTTCTCAACTCCTAAGACTTTTCCTTAAATTGAGGAGATGAGGCCATTTATAGGGGAATCTTGGGCGATTTGGGGGAGGGGAACCGTTGGATTTTTGAATCCACCTACTCCTTTTTGAGGTAATAGTAAAAGGAATGGGGAGTTGTTGTTGCTCTGAGACTCCGTGAAAAATGGGAAAAAGGGGACGTGAGGGAGATGGCTGCTGCAGGCGAGGAGGACCGTGCGGGTACTGATGGGCACTGTTCACGTCGTTTGCTATGTGGCTGATGCTGATGGGTCAAAGTCGCGGGTTTTTTCCCAATTCGCCGGATTGATGCGACCGGTCGCTGTTCTTTGCGAAGAAGAAGACGTATAGGGGTTTGGGCGTCGCGTTTGGTACTGATGTACGTATGGGTGTTGTCGCGTGAAGAAGACAAGTAAAAGGGGTCGGGTTTTGGTACCACTGTACGCGTGTGTATTGTTGTTGTACGCTGGAAATTAAATGGGTTTGGGTAATCGGTTGTTGGGCTGCTACTTTGTTAAGCAAGAAGGCCCAACACTTGGTCTCAAAATAAATTGAAGGTAAGGGAACAAAGTGGCTAATTTTGCAATTGAGAAAAGGCTGAATAAATTGCAAGTATAGCCCCTTGAAGTTCAAAACGTAGCCAAATTAAGACGAAGTAATATAATTAACTAACGAGCTTCTTAATCTTAACAAAATAAAATAAATAACTTAATTATAAATTAATAACTCAAAAATATAAATATTAATTAACTAAACCAGTTAACCAACTATTTAAGTAAAACTAAAATATATTTTTTAGGCGATTTTTGAATATTCATAAAATACACTAGTTATATACATAATTATATAAAATATCATATTTATTATTTAAAGATTATAAAAAGTGACAAAACTATTTAAAATAACTTGCAAACTATTTTTTTATTTTTTTTTATAAAACTAATTATTTTAAATTGTTTGAAATTGAAGAAGCTCGATGATTAATTCATATCGTGGAGGGTCAAAATTGGGTGTCAATAGTTGTCCCTCGTTTGCCATGGATTGATTAAAGAAATTTGAGGCAAATGAAATTGACTAATCCATTTTTGACCAACAACATCTTCATCTTCTAGGAAAGGGGTTTGGTTCGGACTTTAAGAATTATGGCTGAACCCCGGAATCGGGTTTCCTACATATCTCAAGCTATATGAGTATTTAGGCCACTTGTAGTTCGATACGTTTGATTCGACGCACGATTCATAAAGAATTTAAAAGCTATCCCAATACCGAATTATGAAGGAATCAGAATGCTCGGGAACAAGATTTGAGAGAAATTATCGGAATATAGCCGAGTTTTCCATATTGATCTCGCCTACATATCCTTAAACCTTAGGAATCAGGTTGTTTGTAGTTCAACTCGATCGGTTGAAAAGGAAACCTAGTATGCTAAGATAACCTTTGGTTTTGGAAGAGTGACAAGAGAATCGGGTGCGAAAGAGAGGCTGGCAACCTCTTAGCCATGAATGTGGAGCTCTTCACATCCATAAGTAAGAACTTACATAGACATAATTTTCAAAGCTCTTGGTGCATTGTCACTCAGATTGGAAAGTTGCCTCTGGTGAGAGTGAAAAGTTTTCCAGATGCGAAATTCAAACCGATAAACCCAAAGAAAAACCCACATGCCTTCTTATAGGGGTGTGGTTTGATTTTGGTAGAAGTCGCTCCTCAGCTCGCGTGCTAAGAGTTTGATACTCCTCTTCGGACTATGTTCCAGTTCGCTGCTAAGAAAAAGTTTCACGTTGTGTTGCATCTTTTTTTATGTCGTCTGCACCTGTGGTTTGATTGGAGAATTCATCATCTTGGATGCTCTCGGCAGACAGACTGAAATAAACTTGTTAGTAGAAACTGTAATTTAAAGAGAGAAGCGACATGTTTCACCGTATTCAGTACATGTACTTTTCTGTAAATATTCTGACGTCAGCCTCTGTCGGTTTTAACGCAATAGATGATGAATTGATATGATGCTACATGATGATGACTTTCTCAATAAGGTGATATTATTGATGAAGATGCTTCATTGATAAGATGATGATGCTCCATTAGTAAGATGATGATGCTACATGGTAGGATGATGAAGTTGATGCTCCGTTGATAGAATGACGATGATGATGATCCATCGGGTGAATGATGTTGATTCATTGGTAGGATGATGATTTTGATCTATTCAGCAATGATATTATAACCTCTGATAATATAATACAGATGACCCTTTCGGTGGTTTGAATACGTAATGGCCCTATTTTCATTGGAAGATCCAATGTCCCTCTTGGCATTTTGAATACATGATGGCCCTCCCGGCGGTTTGAATATGTAATTTCCCTCTTGGCACTTGAAGATGTAATGTCCCTCTTGGCGGATTGAATATGTAATGGCCCTCTTGGCATTTGAATATGTAATGGCCCTCTTGGCAGTTGCATATATGATGGCCCTCCTAACAATTTGAATATGTAATGGCCCTTTTTCGCATTTGAAGATGCAATGGCCCTTTTGGCATTTGCATATATGATGGCCCTCCCGGTGGTTTGAATATGTAATGGCCCTCTCGGCGGTTGCATATATGATGGTCTTCCCGGCGGGTTGAATATGTAATGGCCCTTTTGGCATTTGCATATATGATGGCCCTCCCGCGCAGTTTGAATATGTAATGGCCCTCTTGGCATTAGAAGATAAAATGTTCCTTTGCCATTTGCCTATATGATGGCCCTCTCGGGGGTTTGAATATGCAATGACCCTCTCAGCGTTAGAAGATGCAATGGCCCTTTCGGCATTTGTATATATGGTGGCCCTCCCGGCGGTTTGAATATATGTAATGGCCCTCTTGTCATTGGAAGATGCAATGTCCCTCTTGGTATTTTGAATGCATGATGTCCCTCCCGACGGTTTGAATATGTAATAGGCCTCTTGGCATTTGAAGATGTAATGGCCCTTTCGGCATTGGAATATGTAATAACCTCTTTTGGCATTTGCATATATGATGGCCCTCTCAGCGGTTTGAATATATGTAATGGCCCTCTTGGCATTTGAAGATGTAATGCCCCTTTTGGCATTCTGAATACATGATGGCCCTCCCAGCGGTTTGAGTATATAATGGCCGTCTTGGCATTGGTATTATCTCATTTGATGTTACTATAGAAATGTTTCTCTGGGTTGTTCACATTACCGCGTCTGATATCGACGGGATTTGTGAATATTCTTCAAATGTTCTTGAAAAATGTAATTTGATGTCATTGTAGATGTTTGAACGTGTGGAGACTGATGCTTTCACTTGTTCCTATTTTGAACATTTTGTGTTCGTTGCGACTCATGCCTGGTTGGAGATTCGAACGAGGTGTTGTTGCTCGTATTTTGAACTGTTTCTTTTCTTCTAAGACTTCAATGACCTTGCTTCTTCCACAAAAAAATTGTCAATTTCGGGGAGCTGCTCGCCTTTTTGAATTCTCCATATTCGATGAATGGAGGAATATGATGATCTTGAGGCAATCTTATAGACCTGCATCCTGATGAGTCTGAGATTTCGACTCATTTAGGGATTTGTTTTCATAGTTTTATTGTCCTCAAATTCCTAATTTATGCTCTAAATTGATGTTAAAGTGTTGATTGGCATAAATGAAGGCTAAGAAGGAAGGCAAGGACATTATCCGGCAAAAAGAAGAGAAAAAGATGAAGAAGCTGAAGAAAGGTAATCCTGGTGATCGCCAAGACCACTCGGCGAGCCGCCGAATGGCTATTTAGCTCGCCAAAAGTTCCAACATGCCAGCCCTGGCGAAGAACCTACTTGGCGATGGAAATGGACGGTCGACACACCGCTGACCGGATCGGCGACCTCGATCCAGTTCGCCTAAAGTCACAGAAACCTGAGGATAAAAAGCCAAGGCAAACCGACGATGGAATGGAATAATGGGCGCGTCGCCAACTTGATCGGCGATGCTCGACTTACTTCGCCTAATGGTCCTGAAGGCCAACATTTGGGACACTATAAATCCAGAGAGGAATCAAGTCGGGAATCCAGTCTTACCCAGTTTTTCCTTTAGTTTTCCATTGTAGAACTTCGATCTTTGAGACTTGGTTTTGAGGAATTTTCAATTGGATTTTTGAATTAAGTTGATTTGAAGCATTGTAGAAACTTGGGAACCATTACCCCGTTCATGGCTAACATAATTGGTAATTGTTTCTTCCTTTTTATGATGTGTGGCTAAAACCCCAGTTCTTGGGGTGTGATCATGTGATTATTGGTATTAATTAGCTTATGGGTATTGTTGTTTACTAATTTAAATGCTTAATTGAAGTGGATTTAATTGATAGTTGTGTATTAATCTATGAATTGTAGTTGCAAATGCATTTCTAACTTAGTGTTCTAGGCTTGTTTGAGAAAGAGGTTTTAGAACTAAGGTTATTGATTGATGATTGTAGTGATTGGGTTGTTATGGGGTTCAGCTCAAGCGAGTGAATCTTAACTCGATTCTACCTATCTAGCTAGAGAGAGTAGATAAATTGAGGTATTGGGCTGCTTATAGTGTTAACCTTGTCGAGGTTTGAGAGAACTCGCTTGAATCGCAATAGTTGTTTGAGAGAAAACTATTGCATCTATAATCTAGCCTACTCACTGAGATTTTGCAATTGTTAGTAAACTCCAATTACCCATATAGCGAAATTAGCCTATAATCGATCACATCCCCGAGAATTCCTCTCTACTTATTGATTCCCCTGTTTTCGTAATTGCTATAGTTGTTAACTGACAAACCAATTCCCCTATTTGACATTCGTGTCACCCATTTGATTTGTCTAAATGTTTTCGATAATTTGTATTCCTCTAATCGATTAGACCACGTTTATAAATTCGTAACTGAATTCGAACTTGTACCACTCCTTGTGGGTTCGACCCCAACTCTTCATTGGGTTTTATACTAGATTACGATCGCCTACACCTAGTATTGGATGAGGTGTAGTTGAGCGTTTATCGAAAATGGTGCCGCTGCCAGGGAGTGCTGTTTAGAATTTTATCATTGAAGATTAAATTGTGATCTTTTTGTGTTGCAGTTGAATCGACTTACCTTTTTTTGTATTTGTTGTTGGCTGTCTGTGAACAGAGGACGAGATGAGTGTAAACGGAAGTAACGGTAGCCAACTTGGTCACCAAGATGACATCGGAAATCTGAATGATGTCAATGACCCGATTCAATTGGGTGGCATTGGTGCTATACGTTTACCTCCTGTTGAGGGAAATGATGTGTTCCACGTGACAAGCACAATGCTGCAACTCTTGCAAATGAAAGGGTTATTTGGAAGCTTGGCTCATGAGGATCCCCATGACCATATTCAGAATTTTGTGGACGTTTGTGGTCCCTTCTCTTTCAAGAACATATCCCAAGAGCCGGTTAGACTCCGATTGTTCCCTTTTTCACTGATGGGGGAGGCAACCAAATGGTTAGCTGATCTACCGAGGGATTCCATTACCACTTGGGATGAACTTACTGAGGCGTTCTACATAAGGTTCTTTCCGCCTTCAAGGATGATGTCTTTAAGAGATAATATTCAGGGTTTTAAACGTCTAGATGGTGAACCAATCCATAAGACGTAGCTGAGATTTCAGAAGTTGTTACTTCAATGTCTGACTCACGGGCATCCAAAGAACGTGTTGTTACAACACTTCTACCGGAGTCTAGACTCGGTGAACAAAGGTGTGACTGATCAACTTGTTCGAGGAGGTATTATGCAGCAACCCTTTGAAGTAGCATCCAATCTCCTCGATGATATGACCAAGATTAACAGAGTCTGGTACACTCGGGAGGACCAAATGTCTCCTCTAACCTTTAGGATGACAAAAGAGTAAATCGAGAAGGACCAAGAGCGAGACCAAAATATGGCCAAAATGATGACCCACTTGGATATCTTGGAAAAAAATGTGATGGGAAGTGGGTAAAGAAGTGTAAATGATGTTGGCATTAGTGGGGTGAACCCCGATGATGCACACTTTGATGCTCTATATAATGAGGAAGTGAGTTTTCTTGAAAATCAAGGAGGAGGTTTTTGTCCGAGCTATCCAAGGCCGGGCGGGAATTCAGGTTGGAATAAAGAGAGGGATGATGGATGGAGAGACCGTGACAGAGAATGGCGTGATCATGGGGATAATTGGAAGGAACAGGATGGTGACAAGGAAATATATGTTTCACCCCATGAGCGGCAAAAGCCAAAGGAGCAAAGGGCTGACCCGGAGAAATTTCGCACGGAAGATATGCTAGCTCGCATTCTCAATAAGGTGGAAGTGTCGGACAAAGTTTTGAACGAAATGAAAGAGGACGTCTCCACACTCAATCAGACGGTCACCTCTCACTCAGTGTCCATAAAATAACTGGAAACGCAAATGGGTCAAATCTCATCTCATTTTAACCCAAGGTAAAAAGGGGGCCTACCAAGTGATACCTTGGCTAACTCGAAAAATAATCCTTGAAAAACGTATCCACGTCGTGTCACGACGTTAAATAAGGCCCTTCTTGGGAGGCAACCCAAGTGTTAAGTTTTTAATATTGTTGTTCGAATAACGGGTGTTGAATGTGTAGGTTGAAAATTTGAAATTTTGGGAAAATGGCAACTAGGCGAGTCAAAGGTCCAGTCGGCGACTCACCGAACAGGTTGGCGAGCCTAACTTGGACCGCAGTTTGAAGCACATAAATTGTTGGGGGTTCTATAAAACTCGACAGGCCAAAGTGCTACTCGGCGCATGCCGAGTGGGTCAGCGACGTAAGTCGTGGTCGCCGACTGGCGCGCGAACTGAAGAGTCTTTAAGGGCCAAACCGTTTTAAATTCAAAATCTCTTCATTTTCATACATTTCGACTTCCAAACTTTCACAACCGCTTTTACTTGCTTCTGTATTTCATTTTCTTACTTTTTTGTGTAGGATTTACGACTCGGGGAGGATTTTTGTATTCTTTGCTTGCCTAGCATTTCAAATATTTGGCATACAAGGTTGGTTTTTCGAACCCCGCTCTACATTTGGTTGTACTTGAATGCATGATTGTTTTGTGGTTGTTATATGTGCTTAGTGTTAATTTTTTTTATCCTGTGGTGGCTTATTTGCCCGTATTTAGTTGAAATCGTGATTACTTGGCCTTAGATAGTGAATTCCTGTGTCTATGCATGTTAAAATTGTTGGGTTGCGTTGAATTTCTTGTGGGTCTAGTGGGTGAAGTCTGAGTAACCCCGAATTGTGTTAATTGTTAGATTTTACCCAATGATAGAGCGGTTGACGTCATTCTTAAGGGCAAAAGACGTCAATTGACCAATTTTGGCCAAATCAGGGGAAGTCTGAGCATTCCGTGGGCATGGGTTTTATGGTTCTTAGTTGAATTGCAGAAAGTGGTAGTTAATTTTGTTTTCATGGGGTGCGGGTTAGATTTTGAAGGTCGGGGTTGAAATCTGGCAGGTTGGACTAGTCGGTGAGCTGGGTCGAGCTCGTCGAGTGGTTTGGCGGTTTGCCTAAAGTCCCCTAGATCACCTTTTCATTTCTCTCTTTTGTGGTTTGAGTTCTGTAACTTTCGGCGATATGTCTGAGCTCGCCGAGTTCACTCAGGGAATCGCTGAAAGTCCCTTCTGATCGCCCTTCTGCGCCCCTAATTTCTGAAATTATTCTATAACTTTCGGCGAACCACTTCTAGTTCGCCGAATGGTGTCGGAACCGAAAATATTATGCGGTAAACTGATGCTGTGAGGCGGACGATCCATCGATTGTCCTTAGACATCGCCGACCTACTTTTATTTTTGAGTGATTTTACTCTGGAACTTTCGGCGAGCCCGACCTGGCTCGCCAAAGGGGTTCGGCGACTCGCCGAACGGTTTGGTGAGTCTTTCTGTGCTGTTTTTCATACTTTGTTTTTTCTTCGAACTGCATCTAATGTGTGTTGTTTTGTGTTTCAGAAATGGCTAGACCCAAAGTAGCAGGAAGGAATCAACTTCCCCGAAAGTGGGCACAAGGAATAGTGATCAATGAGGAGGTTGCTGCCTCGCGGGCCTCGACTACCAAATTTCCTCCAAGATGAGGAAAGGGCAAGTGCAAGGGCCCTGTGCAACCCATACCTACATAGGGGAGCTCCGATAGTGAGGGTATCTACGCTACGCACCTCACTACATCTGACAGTGAGGGCCATTCATGGGACAATTCCCCAGCCTCTGTATCTGAACCAGAGGACGATCAACTCCTACAGGTTAGGAGAGCGGAGCTACGCTCCAAGTCTATGAATGATCCGTCTAGGTTCCCAGTGCCTTTTACGCCTCCTCCTCATCCAGCTCCAGCTCACACAGTGGTACAGGCCCCACCAGTTCAGGGTCCTGCTCCCCGATCACTCAACAGACTAAAGGTCGAGGGTTCGAGGACCATCTTGGAAGAGAAGCAGTTTTCTACCGACGGTGTGCTGGATAGGTATCCTGAGGTGTGTAACACCTTGAAGTTCCACAAATTTGAAGTTTTTACTAGACCCCGAGGCTCTTACATCCCTACTTGGGTCCGGGAGTTTTATTCGGCATACGGGGAGTTGGTGCCGAAGGGGAAGAAGAAGGAAAGTACCTCTAAGCCAGTTGACTTCGTGGTTATTCGGGGGAAGAAGGTTAAGTGTAGAAGCACTAAGATAAATGAGGTACTCAGGTGTTCACGAGAGTTCATGCATGATTACCTTGACCTCATCAAGAAGAAGAACCTAGATGATCTAAAGGGTTAGATGACACCCCTCATCTCTGACATGACACCGAGGTGGATCGAGGCAGGTGCACCGATTGAGAAAAAGGACCTGAACGTTGCTGCCAGATACTTGTTCAGGTTTATTAGCAGAACCATCATGCCTTCATAGAATGAATCAATCCTCCGACATCTGAAGGCTGCTTGTCTAGGTTCGATTGTGAGTCGACAGAGCTTGAATTTGGGTCTGCTCATTGAGCAAGATATGTCCATGAGGGTCAAGCAGAGCTAACCTCTCTTCCTTTCCTCGTATTGATCACTGAGCTATGTCGGTGGGCCCATGTCCCTAGGAATGAGAAGACGAATATGGAGGTGACACCCACATCTTCTACTGACATTCGACATATCGAGGTCGAGTACTTGAGGGATGAGGCCGATAGGAGGAGAGTTGCATCGGTGGATACATCCCTGGTAGTTGATGTTGATATGCTGCCGACCGAGGCAATACTTCTTACTCATGCCAGTGAACCTACAGGTACATCTGGACCTTCTAGTTCATCTGCTACACCCCCTCCCTCTGCTACTACTGCTTCCTGACCCCCTATCACCCAAGCCATGTTGTACAAGATGGGCCATCTAGCTTAATCTTCTGATGTGTGTGCCTCTCGGGTTGAGGCTGTTGTACCTGGGATGATAGAGAGGGCGATTATTGTCGCCTTGGCCCCGATTAAGGCTGAGATGAGAGAGCATCGGGAGCTTATTGATGACCACAGACTTGCACTAGATGCCCTTGCTGTGAGGGTAAAGGATTTTGAGCAGGGTCGGGGTGATTTTGCCTCTGTGACGGCCTTAAAGGCTGATGTTACTGGGTTGAGGAGAGATGTGGACGAGCTGAAGTCCACTGACTTATCGATGTTGTTTGGTATGGTGGAGATTCCTGAGGTCCCGAGCACTGATATTCTAGCCAATTTTGAGGTTCCTCCGGCTACTATGACCGGAGATGTTGCTAGGGCTGATGGTACAGATGCTGAGTCTGAGGCGGAGACTGATGAGGAGTAGCTCGGTGTTAGAGACGATGTTATGTATGATGATCTTGCACATCTGGAGGGTGCCATGGTTGAGACTGATGTGCAGGCATCACTCAGAGAGACGTCAATGATGGGATCTAGTGGAGCCAAGGATGTTGCTGAGTCGGGCATTGATGCCCCGAAAAATGGAGTTACAGACATGCAGACTTCACCCAGGCTTAGCCTGGCAGGATGATTCTCTTTACTCCATTTCTGATACTTTTAAACTATTTTACTATTTCTTTGCATTTGAGGACAACTGCTAGATTAGTTTGTCGGGGTGAGGTATTTCTATACCTACCTCTTTTGAGCTATTTTTGTGGATGTTTGTCAGTGTTGTTTTGTGAATCTTGGATAGTATCTTGTGTTTTATATATATATATATATATGGTTTTGAGCTATTGTTTTTATCCATTGTTTTGAATTGCAAATGATTTTGAACCGACTTATAAAAAAATTGCAACCTCTTTTGTGTTTGATTGTGGGTGTTCTCTTGCATTTTTGAGTGTCGGTTGTGGTCAATACCGATGACTTGAATAGTGCTCTCAATTGAACGATATGAATGTGCGGCTACGATGAGGCAAACAGAGTTACATAGCTCATATGTGAACTCCTAGCATCTTGTTGTGACGAGCCGGTTGTCGAGTCAATCTCTTGTGATGATCATTGCACGCTAGCTAGAAAGTGTGGAGTCTTGTTTGATAATTGTGTCAAATTCTATGTGTGGTGAGGTTGTCTTGAACTATGTGCTTGATGATACCTAGAACGTGCCCGGTTCGTCTAATTGATTGATTGAAGCGAGCGATTGAAATGATCTTAGGCACAATTTGTGAAGAGTGAACCAAAAATTGATGTTATACCTCTTTGTGGCCACCTTGTGAGAGTGTGAACCTAGCTTGGATCCCTTTGAGCTTATCCTTTTTTTTTGGAAGGAACTTGAACAGCTTTGACCCCTTTATCTCATCACCTATAACCTTCATGAAGTATTAGTTCGTTTGAATAGCCAACTTAGGCCAAAAGCCTAAGTTGGGGGTGTGGTGAAAAAGGAGGAAAGTCAAGAAGTGTGAAAAATTCCCCTTTGAAGGATTATGATGGAAAAGATGGAACCCCTCTATATAAAAAAAAAGTGAAGATAAAAAAAAGAAAAGGATTGAAAAAGAGAAGAGTTGTGAAATAAAGTTTGTGAAAGAAGCAAAAGAAATAGGGTATCCAATGAGTCATGCTTAAATGAGTAATAGGGTGGATTGTGAACATCATAGAAGTGTGAAAGAGAAGGAGAAAAAAGTGAATTGCAGGCCATTCTTCATGAAGATAAAGCCACTAAACCAAAATGATCATACCTTTGCGCTCAGCCCTGTTACAAACCTTGAAAGACCTTCGTGATCTTGAGTGAGCTGAATATAATGTCGATTGGAAAATAAGGGCAAGCCTATGGGTAGATTCATGCATGTGTTCATCTTTATGAGTGTGAGAGTTGTATTTGATTTCGAGATTATAAATTGTTGATGAATTTTGTGTGAGCATGGAATCATTCTTGATGTGAGGGCATTTGAATGCTTTTGTTGAGCTTGTACTTGCATTTGAAGCAAGCATTGTGAGCTTGAGTCTAATTGATGATGGTTAGTCACAATTTGAAAATTAGAGTGCACAATTGAGCATTACATGTGAAATTTGAACATCTTGTGTGCATTGGTGTTGAGTCTTGAGTAGCATAATTTGTAGACATCCTTGTTGAACTAATTGATCTTGAGTTTTACTTGAGGAAAAGCAAAAGTTTAAGTTATGGGTGTTGATGAGTCTAAGATTTCGACTCATTTAGGGCTTTGTTTTTATAGTTATATTATCCTCAAATGCCTAATTTATGCTCTAAATTGATGTTAAAGTGTTGATTTGCAGGAATGAAGGCTAAAAAGCAAGGCAAGGACATTATCCGGCAAAAAGGAGCGAAAAAGCTGAAGAAAGGTAATCCTGGTCATCGCCAAGACCACTCGGTGAGTCGTCGATTGGCACTTTAGCTCGCCAAAAGTTTCAGCATGCCAGCCCTGGGGAAGAACCTACTTGGTGATGGAAATGGACAGTCGGCGCACCACTGACCGGATCGGCGACCTCGATCCAGCTCGCCTAAAGTCACAGAACCCTGAGAATAAAAACCCAAGGCAAACTGGAGATGGAACAGAGCAATGGGCGCGTCGCCGACTTGGTCGGCGATGCTCAACTTACTTTACCTAATGGTCCTGAAGGCCAAAATTTGGGACACTATAAATTAAAATTTGAAAAAGAATAGAGCTATCCAATGAGGAATCAAGTCGGGAATCCAGTCTTACCCAGTTTTTCCTTAGTTTTCCATTGTAGAACTTAGAGCTTTGAGACTTGGTTTTGAGGAATTTTCAATTGGATTTTTGAATTAAGTTGATTTGAAGCATTGTAGAGATTTGGGAACCATTACCCCGTTCATGGCTAACATAATTGGTAATTGTTTCTTCCTTTTTATGATGTGTGGCTAAAACCCCAGTTCTTGGGGTGTGATCATGTGATTATTGGTATTAATTAGCTTATGGGTATTGTTGTTTACTAATTTAAATGCTTAATTGAAGTGGATTTAATTGATAGTTGTGTATTAATCTATGAATTGTAGTTGCAAATGCAATTCTAACTTAGTGTTCTAGGCTTGTTTGAGAAAGAGGTTTTAGAACTAAGGTTATTGATTGACGATTGTAGTGATTGGGTTGTTATGGGGTTCAGCTCAAGCGAGTGAATCTTAACTCGATTCTACCTATCTAGCTCGAGAGAGTAGATAAATTGAGGTATTGGGCTGCTTATAGTGTTAACCTTGTCGAGGTTTGAGAGAACTCGCTTGAATCGTAATAGTTGTTCGAGAGAAAACTATTTCATCTATAGTCTAGCCTACTCACTGAGATTTTGCAATTGTTAGTAAACTCCAATTACCCATATAGCGATATTAGCCTATAATCGATCATATCCCCGAGAATTCCTCTCTACTTATTGATTCCCCTGTTTTCGTAATTGCTATAGTTGTTAACTGACAAACCAATTTCCACATCTGACATTCGTGTCACCCCTTTGATTTGTCTAAATATTTTCGATAATTCTACAACCGATTAGACCACGTTTATAACTTTGTAACTGAAATTCAAACTTGTACCGCTCCCTGTGGGTTCGATCCTAACTCTTCGTTGTATTTTATACTAGATTACGATCGTCTACACCTAGTATTGGATGAGGTGTAGTTGAGCGTTTATCACATCCAAAGAAAAATTGTTAGTTTTTAAAACAAACTGATCTGTGTTGACTTCTTCAATCGCTTGCTCCTTGTCTTGCTATCTTCGATTGATCGCTCCGATCTGTCGCTTCTCGGTAGACATAAGATGAAATTATAAAAAATATTTGACATATTATAAAATCTTTAAGGAATTTTTTTTTTCGAGAATCCGTTTGGGAAGGGTCACTGTCAAATCTCATGTCATGCATAGATTAAGTGAACGTCCTTGGTTCAAAACTTTTGACGTGTCCAATAGCTTGTTCTGGGGAATTCAAATGATCTTTCGAGCTTGAGAAATTTCTGACAGGATCCTCTCGAAATCTATTATATTTGGGAAGTTTTGCAGATGGCTCTGAAATCCAACGGATGATGCGACCGGTCGCTGTTCTTTCCGAGGAAGAAGATGTATAGGGGTCTGGGCGTCGCTTGTGGTACTGTTGTACGTATGGGTGTTGTTGTGTGAAGAAGACAAGTAACAGGGGTCAGGTTTCGATACCGCTCTTCGCCTGTGTATTGTTGTTGTACGCTGGAAATTAAATGAGTTTGGGTAATGGGTTGTTGGGCTGCTACTTTATTAAGCAAGAAGGCCCAACACTTGGTCTCAAAATAAATTGAAGGTAAGGTAACAAAGTGGCTAATTTTGCAATTGAGAAAAGACCGAATAAATTGCAATAATAGCCCCTTGAAGTTCAAAACGTAGCCCAATTAAGACGAATTAATATAATTAACTAATGAGCTTCTTAATCTTAACAAAATAAAATAAATAACTTAATTATAAATTAATAACTCAAAAATATAAGTATTAATTAACTAAACCAATAAACCAACTATTTAAGTAAAACTAAAATCTTTTTTTTAGGCGATTTTCGAATATTTATAAAATACACTAGTTATATACATAATTATATAAAATATCATATTTATTATTTAAAGAACATAAAAAGTGACAAAACCATTTAAAATAACTTGCAAACTATTTTTTTTGAAAAATTTATAAAATTAATTATTTAAAATCGTTTGAAATTGAAGAAGCTCGATGATTAATTCATATCGTGGAGGGTCAAAATTGGGTGTCAACAGTACCGATGGCAAAGCCTCTTACCACCATCATTGTAAGTCTCAAGGAATGCTTGTTCCACGGAACTCACATGACTCGCAACATGGAGAAAGGTATACACTGTTGATATTAGATTCTTTGATACTAACCGGAGTGGAAAAGCCAACCCTTCGATCAACCCCTGACTCAACTCCTTATCTAAAATGAGCAATGTGGGGTTATGCCCTTCCCATACTAGAGATCCCAACACATAGTCAGAAACAGATAACGAACCTTGTTGGGGACCACTCAACCCAACTCTACTCTGAAGAGCACCCGCTGCACCAAGAACCGCACCTAACTGAGGCGTACCCTCGGAGGAGCTAAGACCTCGTAACACTCAATACCAAGGAACCGAGGTAGCCAAAGACCTTGTCAAACCCTGGCTTCCCCCCGACTCTCTACATGTTGAGGAATGCCCCCGACCTTAAGGTACATGCCCGACTGAGGCCTCCTAGCCCGATCACATGCTGAAACTCTAGTAGAATGTTTTGATGCTCCGCTCACGTCCATCTATTTCTTCGTGCTCTCCATCAATGAGAGAGTAGACTCCAAAGAAGCAATTTTAGAAGTTATTCAAAGAAAAAACACACGATAAGAGTAAAAAATAGAATTTCCTATGAATGCCCTATAGCCTCCCGCAGATAGGATACAGACATCTCCGCACCGATCCGCAAAACTCTGCTAGTTATTTTCTCTCATACCAACGATGTCGGTCAACCTGGCTCTAATACCAAACTGTCATGACCCAATTTCTCAGGTCATGATGGCACCTACTACATCCCACTGGTAGGTAGGCCTAATCCTTGGCCCGAGGCCAAAAGCAACGAGCTACCAAGTAGAAGTCAAGAATAAAAAACGTAAAGCTTATATCAAGCGAAGAAAGGATAATCAACAGACTACAATATAGGAACTATCCCAAGACATGGCATCATTCATTAGTTGAGCATCGAATCCAAAATAAGAGTACAAAGCTTCTACAAATACATGATAAGCACATACTGTCTCTGAATACAACATAAAGACTAAGCCTAGCCAAAAGTAGATGGAAACTGGCAACTCTGAACGCTAGGAGTTCACTCAAGTCTCCAAAAACTCTAAGCTGCTCTGCACGACTCCAAATCAATGGCGAAACTCAAACTGAGATCTATAGGGGGTAGAAGTGTAGTATGAGTACCAAAAATGGTACTTAGTAGGAAACGAACGACTGAGCTAAAAAGATAACACAAACATAAACAAAAGGTAATAGGGAAAGCATAACACAAGCAACTGAATAGAAAATACTAAAATAGATAGGAAATGGAGAATAGAAACAGGAAACAAGGGGTAAGAAGTAGAGTCAAGAACGCACCTGGAGCGCAAGCCAACAACCTAATCGCAAGAAATACCAAGTCCACTAACCAGTGTCAGGAGGACCCACAACTACAATTCTAAAGTCAAAATCTACTAGGTAACGATAAAACAATAGAAGAGAATAGAATATAGTAAAACAATAACCTAACCGGTCCCCCATAAGCCCGGAAGGTACAAACAACAAACATAACCCAACCGCCCCCTATAAACCAGAGGTACAGACAGCAAACAAGTATACAGGTGATAAGTAATGCATATAAATGCAGGGTGAGCAACAGAACCATCACTAACCATCTAAACCCATAACTAGAGGTAACGGCCTCAAACCTTACAGCATCAGCCTTAGTCTGGGAATAATGGCCTCGAACCGTCAACAACAGCCTCACACTAGAGATAACGGCCTTGAACCATGAGCATCGGCCTCCAACCAGAAGTAACAGACTCGAACCGTGAGCATCATCCTTTAACCATAAGTAACAGACTCGAACCATGAGTAACAAATAATAGGGCCACCTACCCAGTCAGTAAACTAGCAAGACCAAAAGCATGCATGAAAGGACGTCGACGCGCCGACTAGTCAAGTAAAAACTAAGCACATCCCAGATGCCTCTAATATTTCAAGTATAAAAAGGAGCATGTCCCTAACGCCTCGTAATCTCAAAATTTAGTAAGTCGAGTTTAGAATAAAAACCAAGGAAAATAGTATCTCATCATAAATGATAAATATGTCAACGCATGGGCCAGGATTGTACCACAAAATTTGTGAGAATGAGCAAATAATACAACACATGCCATCAACAACATTCAAACAAGACACTCAAAATCAAATAATTATAAAGCTAGTGAAATCATACTACCGAAGCAGAGAATACTAACCTGGGATCCAACTAGTCCTCACATACGGCCTTGGGCCCAACAATATAATCCTAAGCTCAATAAGGATACAATATGCCCACCGCTAATCAACAAGCAAAGGGATTCAGAAAATATTTCAAATCAATAAAGGGGAAGCAAACTCTAGGGACGACCCCCTACCCCAATCACACCGCTCCGGTCCAAGATTGATCACAACTAGGACTAACCCACGTCTATGACAAGCCACCAAGGTCACAAGCATCATCGCAAGGAGAATGACATAAAATAAGCCCTAAAGGGAGCAAACTATAACTACAAGGTGATAAAACACAACCTAAAGAATCTAATGTCCAGCCTAGTCTAAGGCCACCACAAGGATAAGCAAGATCATCTACACCACAAGCGAGGCCATAGCCTAAACTAAGGATTCTAACACCTACAATAAACCCACGGCTCCTAGAGAATTAAGAAAGAATGGAATAATAAGAGAAAAACTATATACCCGGAAAATACCATATGAAATTACATGAAATCTATACTAGGCATTATTTAAGAAGCTCAATAAAGAAAGTAGATCGAAGCCTACCTCAAAGCCAAACACGAGCGCTCTGAATCCACTACACACGAGCTATCCACATCTGAAACGCCTCCGAACACCGCCAAACTATCATATTATCAATCACAATGTTATTACAGATGTTTTGACACTAAAATCATAATAATTGGAAATGGACCCAAAATGGAGTAAAAAAGGGTGTGGGACCTGCAACGAGCATTCCAAAATTTACTCTGTTAAAAGGTTCTAAATAGCCTAAGGATCTTTAACCTTGAAAATGGGCACAATCTGAGCTCGAAACTGGGCTAAAACTATCCATGCAACAGAACACAAGAAAAACACCATTAAAGGACTTGGGCAGCCCCTTCCCAGCAGAAATTACCTCAAACGCCGACTTCTACGCTTCCCCGATCAGTCCCACGCGTATCCACACCAATCTCAAATGAAACGCAACTTGAATCACCTAAAATGGAGCTTTCTGGCTTGAGATATTGAAGTTTTAAAATGAGGGCTGAAGCTGATATTTCTCTATTTAAATAGCAGTGATTCTGGTCGCTAAAAGACTGAATTTCGGTCGCTAAAGGTCTGCACCAGCAACACCAGATTTTGCTATTTTTCAAAGTCTCCGAACGGACCCTCGGAATTCGTTTGGGACCCGATAAAAATAAACCAGATATGCTACCCCACTAAATTTTTGACATTTCAGACTCAATGGAACCATCAAAAATTCCATTCAAGGTTATTTCAATGAAAAGTGGGTCCCACACCCAAGTTCTGTTTTAAGCTAAAAATCACATGAAGGCTTAAAATCAGATCGAGAGCCTAGAAAACTGCACAAAAGGTCATTCTAGACCAAACACGACATCCTAGAGCTAACTGTGTTGACAGAGTTTTCATCCAAGCATGTTTACCAGGAATGTTGACCAAAGTCAACCCTTGGCTTAAGCTTCAAAGTTAAATTGCCTAATGGCACAAACTCACACCAGAAGTCTCGGGGCCCGAACCAACCATGCCCCTAGCCTAAAATGGCCCTTTTAGAGCTGACGAAACCGTCTTAATTGCATTTTGAGGCCATCAACCATTCAAATTTAAAGGCTTCAAAATATGAAAAGTTGCAAAAAAAATCCAAATGAATGACCCGGCGACGGAACTGTCAGTCATAGCAAGTCATAAATGACTTGTGGTCGCTACAGGAAAGCTCTAAATGCTAAAAAGATCGGAAAACAAAGAAAATGACCTGGAGGACCATTACATTCAGTTATCAATTATTTACAATAAAAAATATTTTCTTAAAAGAAATTCTTGCAATTATATTTTCTTCTATGCATCACTTAATTACAAAATTTAAGAGGTTTTGTTCCTTATTGCTTAATTACAGAATGTGAAAAGTTTTTCCACCATTTACTTTCAAATACTATATAAACATACATACAACATAACATGCATTCTACATCTATTTTTGCATAAATATATATACTACAAAAATCAGATTAAGGAACCATTGCCTAAACATGGATCAAAGATAATTTTATAACTTCAAGCATCAACATTGCTACTATTTGATGTTTTTCGAATCATGTTAAATTATCAACACTCATTTACCATCCAAGACACAAAAAACCAGCTATCTGGGCTGAAATTATCGGATATTTGTTGAATGTTATACGTATATCATTGATGAGAAGGTTGATCGGTGATTCTTTTTAAATATGATGACCGTCGAAGTGGTGGATTACGGCAGAGTATGACTAAGTGATCAAATGATCTAACGAGAATCAAAATACTTGTAAAGTTTATATCCAAAAGTTACAAGAAATTTAATATATTTTGTAAACATAGACTCTTATATAAATGTTTTTTTGCTTCTATCGTCTTTTTCTTTGTTTAATTGTAGAAGAAAATGTTGAAGTACTTTAGAGAGAAAATTGAGTATGGGAGATATTTTTATAAAATTAGAAGAAGCTAGAGTAAATCAATATAAATGATAAGTTGAGAGTGAGCAATATATAGAGACTAGAATGGCGGAAGAAAATAGAAAATGAGAATAAATATAGAGGAATAAGGAAAAGGAAAGAAAAAATTTCATATAATATAATTGAAATTTAAGTTTAATTTGAAATTAATTGATTCATTTAGTTTGTTCCAAATATTGTCTTAATTAAATCAAATTGAATTTTTTGAAATTGATATAGAAAATTGACAAATTGGTCAAATAAAAAGAAATTGTTTTAAATCCATTGAACTAAGTGGATTTTCCATTGAGTTTATCCATAAAATTATACTTATCATCTATGTGTATTCCCTAGGTTCTATGAACCTTTTTGGATAAGAATGTATCTATTTATTATGACACTTAATATGGTGACTTTTGGATTGATTTATGAACCTATAAATAGGGTTGTTCATTCACCATTGTAAGATACACATGAGACCTTAAGACATTTGAATAAGATGATCTCTATATTCTACTCCCCATATATATTGTCTATAATATTTGTAGTATATTGCTAATATTTTACAACACGTTATCAATACGAGACTCTAGCCAATTAAGATTGTATTTTACTTTTTCTTTAGCTCATGTGTTGGTTGATCTCGTTATGAGAATCAAGAAGGAAAATGATTACTACTACAATCAAAGTATTATATTCATAAAATCAAGTATGTATTTTCTAGAATCTTTTTATGATTTAGAAATAAGTTTCAATGTGAACTCTATAATACAATAGTGTTCGGTCACTAACATTGATCAAGAACCAAAGGCATATACTATTACTGATTGAATATTCTCTGCTCCACAAAATTCCTTAAATGGAAGATGGTATAAAATTTTGGTAGCATGAGTTTGAATATTGTTTTGATTATGCTAATTTTGAGGATAAATTTAATATTTTTTCTTATTACAATTACTTATAGTGTCGAAGGCATTAGTTGATAGAAGTGATTATATTTTATGAATTTTATTTTAATATTTTGAAAGACTCAAAGGGTGAGTCATGTTGTACATCGGTCTATTATACCATTGATTGAGGATAAGACGGTGGATTTAAGTCCCATCACACCAAAAGGGTAAGACATCAGGTTAAAGCTCAGATGCACCATAATGAAAAATGTTATAGGGTGAGACAATAGATTCAAATTCTATCGCACCAAGAGGGTAAGACATCGATTTGAGTTTTGATGCACCATGATGATAAGATATTGGGTTTAAATCCCATAAAATTATGGCCTAAAACGTCTTATATGTGTAAGGCATTCAGTTTGAGTCTCAATGCACCATAGTGATGATAGAATGATGACTAAGGCTTTGATGAAAAGTCATGAAATTCGTCCCATTGAATTTGCTCCATTCCCTTAAGCGAATGTGGTGGCAGTACATGATAAGTTTGAAATTCGCCCAATTGCTCCATTCTATCATATAAATATGGTAGCAGTGAATAATATGTCTGAAAGATGACAAGTGTTGAATGTATGAATAAGGGCATTGAGGGAGAGAATTATAATAGTCATCATTGTGGTAATTACAAAAGGAAGAACAATATGGGTTCTCCAAATATTCCTTCAAAATGTAAAGGTAATTATTATTATCATAATTGTATGAAGGGTCATTAGACCTGTGGAGGTTGTGTAACCTAATAGTTTGATAAGTTTATAAAAATCTACCATCAAAAGAAAGGAAGATAAAGTGCTGGTACACTTGATCTTTCAGAGTAATGTTGAGGTGTGTCATGAAAAAATGATGAATTTCAAAGGCATGACAATGTGATTATAATACAAATTTATGAAGCACATTAAATGATTAGTTCATTCCTTGAAGATAATGTGACTTGCGATAAACATCGTGAATGCTTGACCATTCTGATAGTGAATGAGTCAAGATGTGATAAAATCATTATGGGTTGGATATATACCATAACTCACCTCTACGAGAGGTTTGAGAAAAATGATATATGTCATAACTCACCTCTAAGAAAAGTTTGAGAAAAATAAAGATCATTTGGCATGACAGGTTGACCATTCTGTGGGTTATATGATGAAGAAAGGTTCAAATATGGCGCAAAAGTAATTGGGAATTCACGTGGGTTATATGATGAAGAAATAAAATATTCTTCAAGAATTCTCTTGTGTTGCTTGTTCTCATGATAAAATGATCATTGTATTAGCTAAGATTGGTATTGTATTCCCTGAGGTTTTGGAACATATAAAAAGGTGAATGTGGGCCTGTTCACCTGCCTTGTGGACCGTTTGCAACTATATGATAGTTGCATCTATGGGATGGTCACATGTGTTTTGTAGTCGACTTACAATTTTTTTTGTAAGGTTGTTTGCTTGAATTGTTAAATTAAGAGCACAATTCCAAACTATGAAATTATGTTGATAATGCTGGTTGGTTTAGCAGAAATTGTATGCCTCCAATTATGGCTAAATCGTGGGTATGAGAACAAAACTCTCAAATAAGATTTGGTATGAGATGAGTTTATTTAACATATAGCAACACATGTATGCATCAAGCCAACAAGATTTCCCCATCATAATTGATTCAGGGTCAGGAACCAAATAATTTTCATCTAAAGTTTGAATATGCGATGTCTGATTTAATTGTTCAACCACGCACAAAGATGGATCCCCAAATGAGGTTGGGTGAATGTTAGATTTTCTAACATTAGGGGGAGAGATGATTGACATCTAAAAATTATGAGATGAATTATCTAGATCCTCGTTAAAATATAAACTTGAAGTTCAAGAGATAATTCATCTGCATAATGTTGCAAATTAATTGCCAGATGAATTTATTGATCCTATGTTATAATTCATCTATAAATGTTCCAACAGGAAGTCCTTAAAGGACAGAGTCTATGGTATGCCAGAAGCATGATAGACCAATTGATTCCAAATGAAAAACTTCTTAAGGAAGGAGAGGAGCAAATGATCAAGATGATCATGATAATGTGGCAAATACTTTAAAGAAGCACGATGGCATAACACTTCATAAAACCTTGACAAAGATTCATGTACCTGAAATGATGAAATATGAAGAGATTTCGATAAGTTATGTCATATTAGAATCGAGTCAAAATATTGTCGATGGTATGTTTGATATGAAGTAGCGCTCAATGCTACAGATGATGACGATGATCATGAATTCAAAATTTTCATATAATGTGGACAGATAAATGATTGGCCAAATAAAATGCACAATTCAAGTGTATTATGTTTCACTTAGAAAAGTGATGTGTTGGACTTATGGTCCATAGATCAAGATATAATGTCAGTGGGGTACAAATAAACTATCGTGCGAAAGTATAATCGTAAGATATAAAGTACGGTTTGTGTCTTGGGGCATAAAGAGTTTTCGTAAAAGTCCTAACATTATTAAATGGAGATATATTATCATGTGGTGGATGCAATGAAGCTTGTTACAATATGAAAATAGATGAAATACTTGAATATGTGTAATGAATGATTATCATGTCTAACTAGACGATGAAGGTTATATGAAAATCCTTGAAGGATTTAAAAGGTCTTAAAGCAATTTCATTGAGTACCCCAATGATTGTAAGATTACTTAACATAAAGAAAGATCAATTCTTATCTCATGAAAATGATTAAAAAAATATCATGTATTAGTGCAATGGGTGCACATACAGATAATTGATTATGTAGATGCTGAGAACTGTGTGATTTTTCTTTGAAAAGAGATATTCCAGCCACAATGTATGAAGTTAATGATGCATGTATAGCTCGACTGAAGAAGGATCATCAAAGGAGACTGGACAAAGTACATTTCACCAAAGTTCTTCTTCACACATGATCTTCAACAAAATGATGAGATAGAAGTTCAAAAGATCTATTCAGGTGATAATCTTACATATTTATTCACTAAGACATTGCCAACATCAACATTTGAGAAGTTGAGATATAAGATTGGAATGCGTCATCTCTGAGATATCAAGTAAAACTTTCATCAGGGGGAGTGAAATACGCGTTGTACTCTTTTCCTTAACCATGGTTTTGTCCCAATTGGGTTACCCTGGTAAGGTTTTTAATGAGGCAGCACTCAAAGTGTATTATTAGATGTGTGTACTCTTTTTCCTTCACTAGGCTTTTTCCCGCTGGGTTTTTCCTAATAAGGTTTTAACGAGACACATTATCTATAGACATCCAAGGGGGGGGTGTTATAAATCCATTGAACTAAGTGGATTGTCCATGAGTTTATCCATAAACTTATACTTATCATCTATGTGTATTCCCTAGGTTCTATGAACCTTTTTGGATAAGAATGTATCTATTTATTATGATACTTAATATGGTGACTTATGAATTGATTTCTCAACCTATAAATAGGGTTTTTCATTCACCATTATAAGATACACATGAGACTTGAAGACATTTGAATAAGATGATATCTACATTCTACTCTCCATATATCTTGTCTATATTATTTGAAGTATATTGCTCATATTTTACAACAGAAGTATTACTTACAAAATTCTTATAATGTTATGAGGGAATTTTTTTTTATATCTCTTGTTAATGTGGAAGCAATTAAAGAAAATGAAACTAAAATAGAAAAAAAATATAGAAAAAAAAAACTGTAAAGAAAGTATATTGCCCAAATTTTGAACTTTACAATTTGGTTGTATCATTTTCCTTTTATTTTTTACTTTTCTATTTTTAGTTCATTTTAATTGTTCTATATATAATCTTAATTTGTTTCATAATTTTCTGAAATAGATATAGAATAATGATAAAGTAATCAAATGGCAAGAAATATTACTTAAGAAATTCTTAAAATGGGGAGAAAAGGGAAAAATGATATTCTTAGAAGGATTTGTTAGTAGAAGTTCATGGAGTGGTTATAGTACAAGGCTTGAATGTGGTGTTGTTAACATGTAGACAAATGCATGATGCATTAGGTGTTTCTTGATATTGGTTCAAGGTTGGTTGAATGCGGTTATAAGGAAAAGTATTCTTGGGATGTGATTCCCTATAGAGGTATAAAACCTGAATCTTGTAGTTTAGATAAGTATATTCATCTCATGTTTATGAACTTGTGATTTAGAGATTAGGCTTGAACACAGTAAGACCAAGAGATTTGACTTAGACGTTTGTAAGAGTAGTCATATACCCTTGTGGGAGCTATGAGTTGCAGCTTATGAGGTGTGGTATTCATAAAGGAGGGCATGGTTTGGAGGTGTTGCTAGGCATTATAGCTAGCAGTTGTATTACCCAAGAGAAACTTTGATTTCTAAATGAGTTATGAGTTCAAAGATATTTCAAGAGCAGTTACCTCTTTTAAGAGGATAGTTTGAGCAATTATCTCAGACCAGAGGAAGAATATGTTTTTATACATTGAGCATAAAGTTATATCACTTATTTTGGGAGTAGTATCGAGCACGAATTGGGTTAGAGTCTTTTGTGATTCGGAAGTCCCATAGAACTACGTAGCCAGCGTAGGATAGGATAGCATTGACTCTTCATGCGACTACTCACTGCCTCTGAGAAGGCCAATTAGATAGATCCATAGTCACGATATCATCCTATACCCCGGGAAAGTATAGGATGACCCTGGCAACGTGAGGCGAAACGTTGTATCATTGCCAGGCTCATGGTAATGGTTGTCGGTTAGAGAAACTCCCCACAAGTAAAGTATATTATTTTCATGTTGCTTTCATTATATATTTTATTGTAAAGCTTAAATGATTTTCACTTCATGTTTATGTATTGATTCAGTTGAGTATATATCTATATCTATTGCAGTCCTTTCATTCAGTTATTTGTTATCCCGCTATAATACATACTCGAACATTCAATGTACTGACGTCATTCAACCTGCATCCTTTAATGATGCAGATACAGGTTCTTAGGATCCTCAACAAGAGTCTGTTGAGATCACTTCATCCACTCGTGATTTGGATGGAGTTCTGCGTGCAACAAATGGAAGGGCAATGGAACCGGGATGGATTGGTGTGGTTCCTCTACGCCTAGGACACTAGAATATCAAACTCATTTGTTAGTGAGACGTTTGAAGTATATATTTATACAATCGACTTCTGCCCAAAATTATATTATATGTTTTAATTATAATGTTTGTTATAATTTAAGACTTGGTTATAGCACCTGTTGGTAGTAAACAACTCTATTTGCTTGTGTATTATGTGTTGATCAAAAAAAGAAATTTCCCAGATATTTATAGGGCAGAAGGCCATGTGCTATCTTATTTTCATTGCTCAAGAGAAAACATAATATTCTTACTACTCTGTTTCTAGGAATATCACAAATAATTGGCTATTCACATAGGTTAAAAATTTCCAAACCGTGCAATAGACCATATACAAAATATATTTTGCATATCTAAAAGCCTAAAATTACTTTTATACGTAAATTAATGTTGTTGGGCCCGTATATATATAGAGAGATAGAGAGAAAGCCACGGGGGAGATGAAATGGAAAGAGCGTTTCCGCGTGGGGACAAAAATGTAATCCTCTTACATAGAGAAAAAAGAAGAACAATATTTCCTTGA